>MU105728.1:6578-299678 GCA_012274485.2 Sinapis alba | reverse complement strand
GTTGTTTAGTGTGTCTAGACCGCGTGTGCATGGAGGTTTGAGGCTGAGCTCCCTCATGCTTATGTGTGTGTAGTCGGGTCTAGATTAGTGTGTGAGAGCGAGTGAGTGTGAGGTGCACTTAGTCTAGGATGCAACGCGTGTTGGTTAGAGGTAGAGCTCCCTCACGTTAGTGTTTGAGTTGCATCTAGATTAGGTTGCACGGACCCTGGAGTGAGATTGGGGGGTACCTGATTCTCCAGTGGTGGAGTTAGCCGCCCCTCCATGGCTTGTCAATTTAAGTGGGTCGCACCCATGGACGAAGCGCTGCGGGACGCTGCGGCCCGGGGGATATTGGGAGTGAACCAATACCCGGTGTTTCCGACCATGTGACTAGGGTGTTTATGGTCGGGTGTGTGGGAGGGGGCAGGGCTTCTCCAACGAGTGAAAGGCCTTTGTGTTTTATTTTTGAGAGTTGAGTCTAGGCGTCGAGTCTAGGATTAGTCGAGTCTAGGATTGAGTCTAGACTGCATTGTTTGTTGTTAGGTCTCAGGAGGAGACTTGTTCTATTGCATAGAGTAGTTGCATTGCATTTGTGTTTATTGCATGTTTGCATGATTGTGTGTTGATAGTTTACGCATTGATAATTATGCGTATTGTGTGCTTGTTTTTGAGCATGGGCTGGGGAGGGTAGTTGTTGTTTATGTTCGGAACTCACTGAGTAATCTTGATTACTCACCCCCTCTCCTACTATGCAGGTAACCAGTAGGTGGGAAGCTTAGAGGGACGCGGAACGTTAGGACACCGGTGTAGATTTCCAGTGGCTGTAGCATATACTAGGACTAGCTTCCGTATGTATAATTATTTTCCTTTTTCTTTTGGCATTAGGCCGTGCGCACAAACTCTGAACCTTTGTAATGAATTTTGAACGCTTTCCATCTACTATTAATAAAATGAATATTTTATATTCGTTGTTGTTGTGCTGAATGATATAGACCTAGTCCGGGTCGACACAACTCGACGACCGTGGTACGGGTTGTGAAGCCTTAGGCCATGGTCTTCGAGGACATAGCTCCCCGGGACGGGTTGGTCGAGGGATCGAATTCGTTCGGACTCTTGGNTGGGTCGCGCCCATGGACGAAGCGCTGCGGGACGCTGCGGCCCGGGGGATATTGGGAGTGAACCAATACCCGGTGTTTCCGACCATGTGACTAGGGTGTTTATGGTCGGGTGTGTGAGGGAGGGGGCAGGGCTTCTCCAACGAGTGAAAGGCCTTTGTGTTTTATTTTTGAGAGTTGAGTCTAGGCGTCAAGTCTAGGATTAGTCGAGTCTAGGATTGAGTCTAGGCTGCATTGTTTGTTGTTAGGTCTCGGGAGGAGACTTGTTGCATTGCATAGAGTAGTTGCATTGCATTTGTGTTTATTGCATGTTTGCTTGATCGTGTGTTGATTGTTTACGCATTGATAATTATGCGTATTGTGTGCTTGTTTTTAAGCATGGGCTGGGGAGGGTAGTTGTTGTTTAGGTTTGGAACTCACTGAGTAATCTTGATTACTCACCCCCTCTCCTACTATGCAGGTAACCAGTAGGTGGGAAGCTTAGAGGGACGCGAAACGTTAGGACACCGGTGTAGATTTCAAGTGGCTGTAGCATATACTAGGACTAGCTTCCGTATGTATAATTATTTTCTTTTTTTTTCTTTTGGCATTAGGCCGTGCGCACAAACTCTGAACCTTTGTGTTGTATTTTGAACGCTTTCCATCTACTATTAATAAAATGAATATTTTATATTCGTTGTTGTTGTGCTGAATGATATAGACCTAGTCCGGGTCGACACAACTCGACGACCGTGGTACGGGTTGTGAAGCCTTAGGCCGTGGTCTTCGAGGACATAGCTCCCCGGGACGGGTTGGTCGAGGGATCGAATTTGTTCGGACTCTTGGTCGATCCGCTCCGACGAGCTATTCTTGTGGCATCTCCGGGTCGTTCCGGGTTAGTCCGGCCTAGGGCGGTCCGGGGGTGTTACAAATTGGTGGTATCAGAGCTAAAATTTGTAGCTAATCTATCACTAGTGATTTTATCTAAATATTTAATCATTCAACATTACATATATATGGCTGTCGTTAAATTTTTAATTAAATTTAACATAGAGATTTTAAGATAGAAAGAAAATAAAACTAACCAATCAATTTAAAACAGTTTTTCTGAATAATCTAAAAATAGTCTTCAAAGACATATATATGTATATGTTCATATTTAAGGTTTCCTACAACAAACACACATATATTCCTTCTTATGATTTCATTTTAACAGTGAAGATTTGTCGGCATCCAAATTTGTTATTTTGTATTGTTCTAGTTTGTTTTGCTAGTCTTTATGAATGTATGTCATATATAGCTTACGTTCCATCCAATCCTATAGCATCATTACCATTAAAATAATATTAATATACTCCATCATGTTTTTAGTTATTTTGTTCTTTAAACTTTATGCAGGTGCCAACCTGAAAAAAAACTCAAAGGAAAATGCTCTAAAACACCAAATAATGTTTGGTGTTACAGCTCCACTACACACTACCGAAGCACTTAAGCGGAATGTGAGAAGATTTGTATCTGGTAGCATTTGGGGCCATTGAATTTTTCTGAAGAGAATTTCAATAATTATATATTCCAAATATTTTCATACTTCTATTTTATAAATTTAAATTAATAAATAGTAATTCCAATTCCACAGTAGCAGCTAGTATTATGTACTAAATGTTTTAGAATTTCTTCGAATCGATATAGTTGTTTTCTGACTTTCTTCAATTGTATTTAAGAAATTTATAAATGTTATATAAAATAAGAATAAAACCATTTAGACTGTTTATCTGTATTTATATATTGTAAACACTTGGTTTATTAAATAAAAAATATAAATTCAAAATATAGTGTAAATTTATTAACACAAAAATCAATACATTTTACCAGGCTTGGATTTGGACAATTCAAAATATGACACATTTTGTAAAAGATATTATACTGTATAAAAATCCATAATGGTCTGGGTCTTTTCAAATATGGTCCCATTAAAAAATTATAATAAAATAATATATAAATTTGAATAAATATAAACAAAACATTTTTTCACAATGAACTCAATTGCTAATTATTCTTAACCATTCAAAACATTTTCATATATTTTTATCATTTTACATCTAAACATAATTTGCATTATATAATCCATATATTATATACATAAAATAATCAAACAAGAACAAGATGAAATCCAAAGTTTAGATTTATTAATATATAAACCATGAAAAATGATTTTTCTTATTTACATATAAATATTATTTTTAAATATATGAATGATAAAACTGAATTTTTGGTAAAACAATAATATATTGTATTCACACCATTACTAATTACAAAATATGTATGGGCAATTCTCTTAAATAGCCCCTTTTTAGTTTTTGTCACAAAAATAGCCTTAAAAAAATAAAATGACCAAAATAGCATATTTTATTTTTTGAAATTTTTAATTTTTAATTTTTATTTTTTGAAATTTGAAACCCTATCCCCAAACCCACCCCTTAACTCTAAACCTTAAAGTCTAAATTAGTTAACCCTACGGGTATAAATGCATATAAATGAAATTTTTAGCTTCTAAAAAACTTATTTTGGTCATTTTTTTTCCTTAAGAACTGTTTTTGCGAAGAACAAACTAAAAAGGGCTATCTGAGGGAATTTCTCACTATGTATTGTGGAATAACTGAAAATACATAATTTGGTGTTTATGGATGTTATAAGAAATAATATATTATTGATATGAATAGTCTAATTGAGTAGAAAGGTTATTGGATTTAAAGATGAGGTTCCAATAATACTTACAATATTAATGACATTGTGGTCATGTTGTATCTTGGAAAATGGTAGTTTAGACTATTCTTTTTATTAAGTGATTTTCACATAAAATAGATCATTTTGATAACTAATAAAAGATATAATGGCTGCCTCGATTTTATTTCTTACTAGATACATAATTTGTATAATATTATATGATATTATATTTTCTCTAATCATAATCCATACAATATTTTGATTTTTCTATATATTTCTTAAGGAAATCTATGTTTGTCATATAATAAAAAATATATTTTCTTTATTTATTTCTCTATTAAAATTAATGTTTCAGTAAATTAGAACTGTTATGTAAATAGTACCTACAATACTATTTCACTTCAATCAACATATGCCAGATTTTCATAATATATAGATATTATTAATCCATTAAGAATCGAAGAATATATTTTTCCACCTATAAGAATTTAGTAACTAGAAATATTAGTAGCTACTTCTTTACTAATTGATTTTGGCCACATGTCTAATCTTTCAATGTTACCCATATATATGGTTGTCATTAGTTGGTACTTTTAGGTGGTAATACATCCGACCAATAACTAAAATAAAAATTTAGAATAACTTTTAACATAAATATTTTAGGATATATAATTATAATAAAATAATCAATAATTTTAATTTCAGATTCTACGAATCATCATGTTCACATTTAAAAGTATTGATGAAAAATTATTAAATGCTAAAATTGGTAGCTAATCTATCCATAGTGATCTTATCCACATATTAAATCATTCAATGTTACATATATATGGTTATTGTTAATAAGTATTTTTAGGTACTGACCTATTGTATCAAAAAACTAAAATCAATGTTTTGAATTAAATTTAACATTAATATTTTAGGATAGAAAGAAAATTAAACTAACCATTCAATTTTCATTAAAAAATTTTGGATAATTCTAAAAATAGTTTTCAAAGACATATATATATATGTTCATAGTTAAGGTTACCTTCAATAAACACACAAAACATTTATTTATAGTGAAGATTTATAATTTCGGCATCCAAATTTGCTATATTTTGTATAGTTCTAGTTTGTTTAGCTACTCTTTATGAATGTATGTCATACATAGCTTATGTTCCGTCCAATCCTCTAGCATCATTACCATCAAAATAATATTAATATCCTCCATCATCTTTTTAATTCTTTTGTTTTTAAACTTTATGCAGGTGCCAACCAAGAAAAAAGCTCAAAGGAACATGCTCTAAAAGACCAAAGAATGTTTGGTGTTGCAGCTCCACTACATACTGAAGAAGCACCAAAGCGGATTGTGAGAGACATTGTATATGGTAGCATATGGAGCCGTTGACTTTATTCTGAAGAGAATTTCAATAATTATATATTCCTAATATTTTTATACTTCTATTAATACAAATTTGAATTAATAAATAGTAATTCCAATTCTACAGGAGCAGCTAGTGTTAAGTACTAAATCTTCTGGAATTTCTTTGAAAGATTAAAATATAGTTGTTTTCTTTTACTTCAGTTGTATTTAAGAAATTTATAAATGTTATATAAAATGAGAATAAATCCATTTAGACTGTTTAATTGTATTTAAATTCTGTAAACACTTGGTTTATTAAATAAAAAATATATAAATTCCAAATATGGCATAAATTTATTAACAGAAAAATAAATACATTTTACCAGGGTGGATTGGGGCAATTCAAATTTTTAAGATAGTATATTGTATAGAAATCCATAATCGCGTGAGCCTTGCCAAATATGGCCCATTACATTTTATAATAAAAATAATATATGATATTTGTTTAAATAAAAAAAATTATTGTTTTTTCACAATGTACTCAACCGCTAATTATTCTTAACCTTTCAGAAAATTTTCATATTTTTTATCATTTTACATCTAAAACTATTTGCATTATATAATTCAAATCTAATATACATAAAATAATCAAACAAGAACAAGATGAAATCAAAAGCTTAAATTTATTAATATATAAACCATGACAAAATTGATTTTTTTATTTTACATAAAATATATTTTTTTAAATATAAAACTGAATTTTTGGTAAAATAATAAAATATCATATTCACCCCATTACTAGTACATAATATTTATTGTAGAATAACTGAAAATATATAATTTGGTGTTTATGCATCTTATAAGAGACAATATAGTATTGTTACGAACAATCTAATTAAGTAGAGAGGTTTGTTATTGAATTTAAAGATGAGGTTCCAATAATGCTTACGATATTAATGACATTGTGGTCATGTTGTATCTTGGCAAATGGTAGTTTAAACTACTCTTTTTATTAAGTTATTTTCACATAAAATATAACATTTTGGTAACAAATAAATAGTATAATGGCCCTTGGTGTTAGTTCTTATTAGATACAAAATTTTTATAATTTTGTATGATATTATATTTTTTCTAATGATAATACATAAAATGTTTTGATTTATATATATATATATATTTCTCAACGAAATCTCTGTTTGTCATATAGTAAAAATAATTTTCCTTATTTATTTTTCTATTAAAAATACTTTTTCAGTAAATTATAATTGTTATGTAAATTTGTACCTACAATAATATTTCCCTTCAATCAACATATGCTAGGTCTTCATAATATAAAGATATTAATCTATTAAAAATCGAAGAATATATTTTTCCATCTATAAGAATTTAGTAACTAGAAATATTAGTAGCTAATTCCTTACTGATTGTTTTTGGCCACATATTTAATCTTTCAATGTTACCCATATATATATGGTTGTCATTAGTTGGGACTTTTAGGTGGTGAAACATCCTACCAAAAACTAAAATTAAAATTTAGAACAACTTTTAACATACATATTTTAGGATATATAATTATAATAAAAGTAAACAATAATCCTAATTTCAGATTTTACGAATAAACATGCGATAATTTTTCAGGTACATATATACATGTTCATATTTAAAGGTATTGAAGAGAAATTAATAGATTTTAAAATTGATAGCTAATCTATCGCTAGTGATTTTATCCACATATTTAATCATTCAACATTACATATATATGGTTGTCGTAAATAGGTATTTTTTAGGTACTGTCCTATTGGTTCAAAAACTAAAATCAATGTTTTGAACTAAATTTAACAAAAATATTTTAGGATAGAAAGGAAATAAAACTAACCAATCAATTTAAAACAGTTTTTTCTGGATAATTCTAAAAATAGTCTTCAAAGACATATATATATATATATATGTGTGTATATGTTCATAATTAAGGTTTCCTACGATAAACACACAAAGCATTTATTTACAGAGAAGAGTTACAATGTCGGCATCCAAATTTGCTATATTTTGTATTGTTCTAGTTTGTCTTGCTAGTCTTCATGAATGTATGTCATATATAGCTTATGTTATGTCCAATCCTCTAACATCATTATGGTTAAAATAGTATTAATATACTCTATCATCTTTTTAAATCTTTTGTTCTTTAAACTTTATGAAGGTGCCAACCAGGAAAAAAAGCCAAAAGGAACATGTTCTAAAACACCAAAGAATGTTTGGTGCTGCAGCTCCACTACACACTGTCGAAGCACCAAAGCGGATTGTGAGAGACATTGTATCTGGTAGCATATGGAGCCATTGATTTTATTCTGAAGAGAATTTCAATAATTATATATTCCTAATATTTTCATACTTCTATTATTATAAATTTGAATTAATAAATAGTAATTCCAATTCCACAGGAGCAGCTAGTATTATGTACTAAATGTTTTGAAATTTCTTTGAAAGATCGATATATAATTGTTTTTCTGACTTGAGTTGTATTTAAGAAATTTATAAATGTTATATAAAATGAGAATAAAACCATTTAGACTGTTTAATTGTATTTAAATTCTGTAAACACTTGGTTTATTAAATAAAAAAATAAACTCCAAATATTGCATAAATTTATTAACATAAAAATAAATATTTTTTTGAGGGTGGATTGGGGCAATTCAAAATATGACACATTTTTAAGATAGTATATTGTATAGAACTCCATAATCGCGTGGACCTTACCAAATATGGTCTCATTACAATTTTATAATAAAAATAATATATAAAATTTTGAATAAAAAAAAAAAATATTGTTTATTCACAATATACTCAACCACTAATTATTCTTAACCATTCAAAACATTTTCATATTTTTTATCATTTTACATCTAAAAATATTTGCATTATATAATTTAAATATTATATACATAAAATAATCAAACAAAAACAACATGAAATCAAAAGTTTAAATTTATTAATATATAAACCATGAAAAAATTGATTTTTTATTTTACATAAAATATATTTTTTTAAATACAAAACTGAATTTTTGGTAAAATAACAATATATCATATTCGCCCCATTACTAGTACATAATATTTATTGTAGAATAACTGAAAAAAACATAGTTTGGTGTTTATGCATCTTATAAGAGACAATATAGATAAGTAGAGAGGTTTGTTATTGAATTTAAAGATGAGATTCCAATAATGCTTACAGTATTAATGACATTGTGGTCATGTTGTATCTTGGAAAATGGTAGTTTAGACTACTCTTTTTATTAAGTTATTTTCACGTAAAATATATCATTTTGATAACCAATAAATAGTATAATGGCCCTTTGGTGTTAGTTCTTATTAGAGACATATTTTTTATATTTTTTATGATATTATATTTTCTCTAATGATAATACATAAAATATTTTGATTTTTATATATATTTCTCAAGGAAATCTATGTTTGTCAAATAGTAAAAAATAATTTTCCTTATTTATTTTTCTATTAAAAAAATACTTTTTCAGTAAATTAGAACTGTTATGTAAATTAGTACCTACAATAATATTTCACTTCAATCAACATATGCTAGACCTTTCTAATATAAACATATTAATCCATTAAAAATCAAAAAATATATTTTTTCATCTATAAGAATTTAGTAACTAGAAATAATAGTAGCTAATTCATTACTGATTTTTTTTGCCTCATATTTAATCTTTAAACGTTACCTATATATATATATGGCAGTCATTAGTTGAGACTTTTAGGTTGTGATACATCCTACCAAAAACTAAAATGAAAATTTAGAACAACTTTTTTTTTATAAATATTTTAGGATATATAATTATAATAAAAGTAAAAAATAATCCTAATTTCAGACTTTACGAATAAACATGCAATAATTTTTCAGGGACATTTTTACATGTTCACATTTAAAGGTATTGATGAGAAATTAATAAATGCTAAAATTGGTAGCTAATCTATCGCTAGTGATTTTGTCCACATATTTAATCATTCAATATTACATATATGTGGTTGTCGTTAATAGGTATTTTTAGGTACTGGCCTGTTGTATCAAAAACTAAAATCAATGTTTTGAATTAAATTTAACAAAATATTGTAAGATAGAAAGAAAATAAAACTAATCAATCAATTTAAAACAGTTTTTTCTGGATAATTCTAAAAATAGTCTTCAAAGACATATATATATATATATATATGTGTATATGTTCATAATTAAGGTTTCCTACGATAAACACACAAAGCATTTATTTACAGAAAAGAGTTACCATGTCGGCATCCAAATTTGCTATATTTTGTATTGTTCTAGTTTGTCTTGCTAATCTTCATGAATGTATGTCATATATAGCTTACATTCCGTCCAATCCTCTAACATCACTATGGTTAAAATAATATTAATATACTCCATCATCTTTTTAATTCTTTTGTTCTTTAAACTTTATGCAGGTGCCAACCAGGAAAAAAAGCCAAAAGGAACATGTTCTAAAACACCAAAGAATGTTTGGTGTTGCAGCTCCACTACACACTGCCGAAGCACCAAAGCGGAATGTGAGAGACATTGTATCTGGTAGCATATGGAGCCGTTGATTTTAATCTGAAGAGAATTTCAATAATTATACATTCCTAATATTTTCATACTTCTATTATTATAAATTTGAATTAATAATTAGTAACTCCAATTCCACATGAGCAGCTAGTATTATGTACTAAATATTTTGGAATTTCTTTGAAAGATCGATATATAGTTGTTTTCTGACTTCAGTTGTATTTAAGAAATTTATAAATGTTATATAAAATGAGAAAAAACCCATTTAGACTGTTTAATTGTATTTAAATTATGTATACACTTGGTTTATTAAACAAAAAATATAAACTCTT
The DNA here is from genome assembly GCA_012274485.2 of Sinapis alba. Taxonomy (NCBI): domain Eukaryota; kingdom Viridiplantae; phylum Streptophyta; class Magnoliopsida; order Brassicales; family Brassicaceae; genus Sinapis; species Sinapis alba. The sequence continues at coordinate 289,629 of MU105728.1, read as the reverse complement.
ATATGGCATAAATATATTAACAGAAAAATAAATACATTTTACGAGGGCGGATTGGGGCAATTCAAAATATGACACATTTTTAACATAGTATATTATATAGAAATCCATAATCGCGTGGGTCTTACCAAATATGGTCTCATTACAATTTTATAATAAAAATAATATATAAATTTTGAATAAATAAAAAAAATATTGTTTATTCACAATATACTTAACCACTAATTATTCTTAACCATTCAAAACATTTTCATATTTTTTTATCATTTTACATCTAAAAATAATTGCATTATATAATTCAAATCTTATATACATAAAATAATCAAATAAGAACAAGATGAAATCAAAAGTTTAAATTTATTAATATATAAACCATGACAAAATTTATTTTTTATTTTACATAAAATATATTATTTTAAATACAAAACTGAATTTTTGGTAAAATAATAATATATCATATTCACCCCATTACTAGTACATACTATTTATTGTAGAATAACTGAAAAAACATAATTTGGTGTTTGTGCATCTTATAAGAGACAATATAGATAACTAGAGAGGTTTGTTATTGAATTTAAAGATGAGATTCCAATAATGCTTACGATATTAATGACATTGTGGTCATGTTGTGTCTTGGCAAATGGTAGTTTAGACTACTCTTTTTATTAAGTTATTTTCACGTAAAATATATCATTTTGATAACCAATAAATAGTATAATGGCCCCTTGGTGTTAGTTCTTATTAGATACATAATGTTTATAAATTTTTATGATATTATATTTTCTCTAATGATAATACATAAAAGATTTTGATTTTTATAAATATTTCTCAAGGAAATCTATGTTTGTCATATAGTAAAAAAAAAAATTCCTTATTTATTTTTCTATTAAAAAATATTTTTTTCAGTAAATTAGAACTGTTATATATATTAGTACCTACAATAATATTTCACTCTAATCAACATATGCTAGACCTTCATAATATAAAGATATTAATCCATTAAAAATCGAAAAATATATTTTCCATCTATAAGAATTTAGTAACTAGAAATAATAGTAGCTAATTCGTTATTGATTGTTTTTGGCCACATATTTAATCTTTCAACGTTACCCATATATATATCGCTGTCATTAGTTGGGACTTTTAGGTGGTGATACATCCTACCAAAAACTAAAATGAAAATTTAGAACAACATTTAACATAAATATTTTAGGATATATAATTATAATAAAAGTAAACATTTCAGATTCTACGAATCATCATGCGATAATTTCTCAGGGACATATATACATGTTCACATTTAAAGGTATTGATGAATAATTAGTAAATGATAAAATTGGTAGCTAATCTATCGCTAGTGATTTTATCCACATATTTAATCATTTAACGTTACATATATATATGGTTGTCGTTAATAGGTAGTTTTAGGTACTCACCTATTGTATCTAAAACTAAAATCAATGTTTTGAATTTTTTTTTAAAAAAATATTTTAGGATAGGAAGAAAATAAAACTAACCAATTGATTAAAAACAGTTTTTTCTGGATAATTCTAAAAATAGTCTTCAAAGACATATATATAAGGTTTCCTACAATAAACACACAACATTTATTTACAGAGAAGATTTACAATGTCGGCATCCAAATTTTCTATAAACTGTATTGTTCTAGTTTGTCTTGCTAGTTTTCATGAATGTATGTCATATATAGCTTACGTTCCGTCTAATCCTCTAACATCAGTATGAATAAAATAATATTAATATACTTCTTCATCTTTTTAACTCTTTTGTTCTTTAAACTTTATGCAGGTGCCAACCAAGAAAAAAATCCCAAAAGAACATGCTCTAAAACACCGAAGAATGTTTGGTGTTGCAGCTCCACTACACACTGCCGGAGCACCAAAGCGAATTAAGAGAAGAACTGTATCTAGTGGGCCATTGAATTTTTTCTGAAGAGAATTTCAGTAATTGTATATTCCAAATATTTTCATATTTCTATTATTATAAATTTGACTTAATAAACAGTAATTTCAATTCCACTAGAGCAGCTAGTATTATGTAATAAATGTTTTGGAATTTTTTTGAAAGATTGATTTATATTTATTTTCTGACTTCAGTTGTATTTAAGAAATTTATAATGTTATATAAATTGAGAATATAACAATTTTAGACTGTTTAACTGTATTTAAATTCTGTAAACACTAGGTTTATTAAATAAAAAATTTTAATTCCAAATATAGCATAAATTTATTAACGCCAAAAATACATTTAAAAGGCTTGGATTGAGGCAATTCAAAATATGACACATTTTTTAAGATAGTATATTTTATAGAAATCCATAATTTTGTGGGCCTTGCCAAATATGGTCCCATTAAAATTTTGTAATAAAATTAATATATAATTTTTAAATAAATATAAACAAAACATTGTTTTTTCACAATGAACTCAACTGCTACTTATTATTAACCATTCAAAATATTTTCATATTTTTTTATTATTTTACATCCCAAAATATTTTCATTATATAATCCATATCTTATATACATAAAATACTCAAACAAGAACAATATGAAATCCGAAGTTTAGATTTATTAATATATAAAGCATGACAAAGATAATTTTCTTATTTTACATAATTTTTTTTTTAAATATATGAATGATAAAACTTAATTTTTGGTAAAATAATAATATATCATATTTACGCCATTACTAGTACATAATATTTATTGTAGAATAACTGAAAAGACATAATTTGATGTTTATGCATCTTATAAGAAACAATATACTATTGGTATGAACAATCTAATTGAGTAGAAAAGTTTGTTATTGAATTTAAAGATGAGGTTCCAATAATGCTTATGATATTAATGACATTGTGGTCATGTTGTATCTGGGCAAATGGTGTTAGTTCTTATTAGATACACTTGGTTCTTTTTCTGCACTACGAGCGGATAATATATTTGAAATTTATTATTTAAATTTTTTAATTATTACCTATATTATTTTGTCGTGCTTGGTTTTATTTTTATTTTGATGTTTAATAAACGTTTTTACTAATTAAAACTGAATATTCCTATTTTCTTTCTTACTTTCTTGCTAAAATGTTAGTGATTTCAAATATGTTATTTTCAAAATTTTAGTGTTGTCGTTAGGGTATGACAATGACTATGCAAATTAAGAACTAACTGAAATAGAAAAATATAGATTAACTTTTCATAACTTTTTAATCAACATAATCCATAACCTACCATCCAAGATAATTATGTGATTCATAAGGAATTGTATCTAGAAAGACTGTATGATATGAAGTCAAAGATGAATGAAATAATCTAAACACCGCATCTAATAGTTTATGGGTTTTTAAAGCTTAGTCACATGTTTTGTTCTATTTAATACACATCTATCTAACAACAAACAAAAAAATCAACACGACAACAATGAAACGAATAAGATGTGGTTCTTTGCTTAACTTTAATTTTGGTTCTCTCCTTTTTTTTGTTAAATTTTTGATTCTCTTATTGGTGTTTTTATTGCAAAATCTCTCCTTTTTTTGTTAAGTTTTTGATTCTCTTATTGGTGTTTTTATTGTCTTATATGGTTTAGGCTCAGCAATTCAAAATCTTACAAACTCGGTGAATAATACATACCGAAAGCTCCATCTGAATATATAGTTAATAAAATTCACCATGACTATATTGTATGGTTTGGAACATCTCAGATTTTTCTTTTTTCTTTTGGATTATAACTTCATCTTCTTGCTGTAAAAATAATGCTAAAACTTCTCTTTGTATAAATTACATAAAGTGACCAAACCAAACTTGATATTTTTTCAAACAGTGATCTTGAAGGAATCTACCACAGTGTGAAGCCTATCTTTCATCTTCTCCCACCTCCTCTCATTAGCCCCAGTCGTCAATGTGTAGAATTTTCCTGCACAGCAACAAACACCATTTACTACCGTTGGTATGTCTACAAAGGGTGTGTATGTTTTAGTGTCATGGTTAGGCAGATGAAATATACCATTAAAAACTGTGATTATACCCAACGCATGGCGAGTGTAGTTTCTAGCCTGAGCAGTGAACTTAAACTGATAATAAGTCTTCCCATCAACTTCATGATGCAACAATTCAAAACAAAACCAAACAATCAAAATCCACCACTTTCTCCTATAGCCTCCACTCAAATGTATAGTGAAAAGTAAATAGAAGGAAGTGAGGAGACACCTCTGATGTATCAATAAGAGTAGTTTTTCTGATTTGGAGGTGCCAAAACTTTCTTTACCAGTGTCTCAGCAATCTGTGACCACACCAAGGTTCAAATCATTTCACCATTTTTTGAGAAAATAATATACTTTACATCCCAAAACAATTCTTATAAATATACTCACGTCCACTATAGACAATTTAGCAAGAATTTTAATAAAGTTTTGTGTTTAACAATCTGAAGGTCTTATAGTTTTTATATATTAACTCTTTATGCCCAGGACTACCTCTTTTGGTGGGCCGAAATCTTTGATAGTCTGTTTGCTAGTAGGGATCAAATTGACACTGACTCTTTCTAAAGGCTCAATCACATCTTTGTATCTTGACCTTCAATCACAACTTCCTGTCACCAAACACAACATTCTTGGTCATCCTTTGCAAATGTCAGTGTCTTAAAACCGTTTAGAAAAGAGAAAACACCTGCCACCCAAAGGGATAGAGAAACACATATGCATCCTTATTGTCGGAGACGGTCATGAATCCTTTATTGCTTTCTGCAGCAACTGAACCATAATCAAAATCCTCTTAGAATAATTTTAGCTAAGAGGAGGTGTCATGTCAAACTCATATCTGGAAAATAAGACTCCAATGATACAAATAAATAAAATTGCATTGTATTTTAAAATGGTGTACTCTATTCATTATATATGTATTTACTTTAAAAAGAGTGGGAATGATAATTCTTACACTTCAAGGAAGACTAGTCAAACCTAGATCTGACCGAATTCCTATGTGTTACTGGACCGATTCACTTATGTGGTCAACTTGTGTGGCCGGAGCCACTGAATTTTCCATAGCCGTAAGAGTAGTTGAACCTGTGAATTATAAAAACAAACTGAGGATAAAAAACACATCCAAATTTTGGAAAACGAAGATCTGTATTAGCTTGCGCTTAGGGTAGACATGCAAACCAAATTTATAAACAGGAGGGAAAGAGAGGTTGATGCGTAAACATACCGACAGTGAGTTCGTTGCGTTAAGACTTTGCCAAACCTCTAAGGCTCTGACTGAATGCTTATATTCGTTGCTGTGACGGCTTTTGTAGTGGTTGATAGTGATTAAGGTTGGGTAAATTGATTTCTAGGAATTACATATTCCTAGCGAAACAAAGCTTAGTGGAAAAGAATAGAAATACAATAATGGCTTACATTAATCTGGTTCCGAGATATCTGCAAAATAAACACACAAAAACTCAGAACACGAATCAGAAGACACACTACTAATCTAAAACCACCCAAATCCATGGTTCTGGAACTTACACTTTGAAGAAACCTAAAAATCAATTTCTGGAACCGTCTCCAAACCACCTGAAACAAAGCGAAATTCAGTCAAGAAATAAGGAGAAAGTAGTCAAACAACAGTGAGAAAGCAGAGAAGATCCAAGTAAACGTACAATATGTCGGGTCATAACGTGGTGTTTGTCGACCGATTATCTCCCTTGGGTGTCGATCGATTCTTTGATGATGATGTCGATTGTTGGTCGCCCATTGATGTCGGCCAATGTCGTCTTCTTGGTGTCGATCGATATATGGTGTGTACCGTCGATCAATACTGCCAATGAAAGAGGTTTCAGCTCGGATCAATTGTCCTTGTTCTGGTGTATTGACATCCTGCTGATTGATGTTCACTGTTGGCCTATTTGATGAGTGGTGTGCAATTGGGCTTGACATGGGTGGGTGTCGATCGATGCTCGGCTGCTGATGTCAATCGTTGATCGCCCGTTGATGTCGTCTCGTTGGTGTCGATCGATGGCGTGTGTCTTAACACAATACAAGATGGAAGGATGCGGGTGTCGTGTGGCAAAGTCTGAAAAACTTGGGTGTCTAGCATCATGACATGGGCGTCCAAGGCTTGAAATTTTCCATTCAGCTCTTTGTGGATATAATTCAACCTTATATTTAAGTATGCACTTGTCATCTGCTGAATTTCTACGACTCGTTCCAGAATAGATTCCATCCTCTGATATATATGATTATCGTCCTCTTTTTCAGCATGTTCCACCAACGAGACTTCATGTACAAAATCAGTTTTGTTCTCGACCTCAATGATCTTGTCATTATTCATAACATCTGATTGCATCCTGTGAGTATCTCTATTCCTGATACTGTTGCTAGACACAAAGTTCTAAATCAGTCTCTTAGCTTCCTCTGGAGTCCTGGTTTTAAAGTTCCCTTCGCTTGCTTGATCCAGGATCATATGATACTGCACATTAATACCCTTATAGAAGAATCCAAGCAGTTGAACCTCTGTAAAACCATGATGTGGACAATCTTTTTGGTACCCCCTAAATCTATCCCATGAACTTCTGAACCCTTCAATAGGTCCTTGAGAGAATGTCAAAATCTTATCCCTTAGCTCTTCGGTATTTGCATCATCAAAAAATAGTCAGAAACACAGTCTTGACATCGTTCCAAGTAGTGAGAGATCCTGGTGGTGGAAGTTTCAGCCAAACAACTGCATTCCCAGACAGAGAATACATAAATAACTTGTAGAGGAGATAGTCGGTAGTTTCTTCAGGCTCTGGGATGCTAAACACAAAATCCTCTAGTGTTTCTAGGTGGTCCAAGGGATCATCATGGGGAAGGCCATAAAAGGGTGCTTGCGCACATGATTAAAGTATGCAGGTCTTATCTGACCGTCGATCCCCTGAATTTCTCGAGGTTGAATCGCAGACCTGTTAACATAGGGTTGAGTAGGCCTGATCAATTCTACTATCGATCGATGCTCGTCTTTCTCTGTCTTCCCGCAGATAGTATCGATCGACGTCAGAGTGTGGGCGTCGATCGATGTCATGATGTTTGTATCAATCAACGATGAAGTATTGATGTCGATCGATACTTGCTTCTCTTTGCTAGAGATCACTGTTTGGAGGGTGTCGACTGCCCTCGTAGACTTATGGATTGTACGCAAATCAGCAGGTTCCTTTTTTGAAGAACCCAAAAATCTTTTCCTCATTGCTTCTTGGTACTAATATGTATGTACCTGAAACACAAGAATTTTTTTATGTAAGTAAACTAATATAGAAAAATACTTAGACTAAATCAAACAAATTGAGTCTAATGGGAATCTTTGCTGCCCGGCAACGACACCAAATTTGACAGGAGGAGTTTTTATGTATTTCAATACAAACTCTATCAAATTAAACCTACAAACTACTCTTGCCAAGAGAGGTCAAATTATAGTATTTAGGGATCCAATCCACATGGAGCGTGAACACACAATAAACTCAATACAGTCGCGATTAAGCTAGACAAATAGATTAATAAGCAATAAATAAACTATAACAGATAATTGATTGATTGGTAAGTAAACAATAATATTAAATAATTAGATATAGGGTTTCAGGCAAGTGGATTATAGAAGATAGAATCCAAGGGTATTAATCATAGAACTAGTCCAATGTCTCAGCTCTCGCTTATTGACACGAAATGACCGTCGATCGATGGTAATGATCCTGAGTCGATCGATGGTCTCTCGAGTTCACTAAATTAACTAAATCAACTCTCGTTTGTTTCTACCAACCTACCTCAACAGTATTAATTCTGGTAGTAGACCATGCTCTCGTTTGCTCCTAACTATCCTATGATCAGGGTTCTAATTAGCTACTTTAGAACACAAGCAATCAACAAAATTCTATTGATAGATCTAATAACCAACCTAGCAATTCTATGGTTTGACTAATCCATCATTACCATTAATAAACCCTAAATCTAACAAGAGATCTACTCAGACATGATCTTTATCACAAAAATCATAGATAAATATAATATAAAGGAGCAAAGGAGTTCCAGGAGGAGTCTGAAGGAGTTCCTCCCTTCTCTCCTAACCCTATAACAATGAATAAAAGAAAGCTTGGAAAGTTATTGCATAGCCGTCAACAGTGGCTTAGAAAACATATAAATATGGTTTTAGATCGTCCAAGAGCATTCTGGTAATTTTTAATAGTTTTTGGGGTTAAGTCGGCCATAAATCATGTCGGGCCTGTATTATTGGATCACCATCGATCGACGCCAAGGCTGTGCCGTCAATCAACACTCATTCATCTTCTCGACAGCTTCCTCTCGCAAGACAGACATACTACTTTTCAGAAAATCAGTCATAACATTAGATCTAACTGTTAGATGACCCTCAAACCGGTGGCATTGGAAATCTAACTCAAAGCTATACCATATGTCAAACGTTCAGCTCAATCGCACCGTTGGAAGGTCTCCATCCATAGCTAAATATATGACACATCTGTGCAGTTCTGCATCTCTAAAAGCTCCAGAATCACCAAAGTTCTCCAGAATCACCAAAGTTCTCCAGAACGTACCTGAACCTGAAAATACTCTAAAACATACTCCAAAATATATAATAGACTCAAAATATGGCAGATATCATGGCACAATAGCGGTAAATATCAGGCCCTATCAACAAGCAAAATGTTAAGTCTGGGGAGTTGATATATCCTATTTATTACCTGTTTTAGGCCATATTGTAGGCTCTATTTAAACTCTATTAGGTGTGTCAGACTATGTTTTAGAGTATTTACAAGTCCATGAACGTTTTCGAGATATATGAGATACGTAGAGCTTTTAGAGCATCTAAAGGAGAAGAATATGTTGCTGATCATTTAGGGAGTCGACGAAGCCATCGATCGATGTAGCACACTTTCCATCGATCGATGACAGCAGATTTCAAAGTCCAAGTCAGAATGACGAAAATGCTCTGGACGAGATTTGACATAAATATATGGGTTTATATTTATGTCTTGAGAAGACAAAATGAGAGAAAAAAATTTTAGACAAAGCATTTTAGTTTTATTCTATCCATTTTGTATTAGGGTTAAGAGAGAAGTGAGGAACTCTTTCAGAGTCCTTTGGAAACTCCTTTGGTTTTTATTTATTTTATATTTCATATTTATTTCATTTATGATTTTTGTGACAAAGATCATGTTTGAGTAGTTAAAAATTAGATTTAGGGTTGAATGATAGCAACCATGAATTAGCCCAAAAATAGGATTGTTAGGTTATGTTAATATCCATCAATTGAGTTGTGCTTAATGATTGCATTCTAGAATAGCTAACTAGGATCTCGATGATAGGACATGGACAACTACAAGAGTAGGTTCTGTGCCAGAATAGATTATGTTGAACTAGGTTGTTCGACGCATGCGAGAGCTGGTCTAATAAGTCTGGTGGACTTATCAAATTTCGCCCACACTTCCTTCTGATTTCACTGTCTATCGACACCAGGCCTTAGCCGTCGATCGATGGTCTTTCCTTTTGCTCGTATACGAGAGTTGGAGTTAAAAATGTCAGAATAATTAATATTTGAGTTCTAGTATATTTACATTTTTGTGCTTCACATCCTCTATAATTCATTTAGCTTGAAACCCTAGATCTAACATATTTTCATTTATATTTACATCTAGTTAATTAATAGCATATTTCCATATTTGCATTAGTAGAATATTTCCATACTACATCCTACCTCTTGATAATGAAATCTATTGTGTGTCTTTGCTCTCTGTGGATTCGATCCCTAAGTACTACACTTGATCTCTCTTGACAAGAGTATTATTTTGTGTGTTAAGAATGGGATTAATTTGATAGTTAATTGTTTAGGATATTTATACCCTGCTAAAACAATAAACACCACCCATGTCAGAGATCAAGCTGGCAAGTAGAAGCCAAGGCTTTTGACCTTTAAAGCCAATGCGTGTCCTCCCGAGTGATTACCTGCTGCGTCTTCATGGATTTCCGCTATTACAAGACTGATTTCATTGCCGAAGATGCATCTGAGTAGGATTTTATTTGTGGTCCATTGGTAGAGAACACCATCCATGACGACGTAATTAGTCGTCGAGCTTCCCTTTTTTCTTCGAGGCCAACTGTTTGTACCGAGTTAGATCGGAACTCATTTTCGAGGTGATTCAACTCGTCTAAGTGTCAGTTCCAAGGTCGTTTTATTTACTTCTCCAAGAAATAGGGGTGATAAAAATGCTGAAAGAGAGTTCTTGAAAAAAAAAGTTGATTAGAGAACAAAGTAAGATAAACTATAATCTCTAGCCGTCAAGTCTCTTTTATTTTTGGGATCCTTTCTTCATCTTCTCTCTCCTCTTCTTACAGACGAGGCTCAGAGTTCGCCCTACCTTGCTGCCTTAATGGGCTTTATGGCCTTATGGGTCGTGCATTGGGGGTCTGAGTGTTGCAAAGCCCAGGAAACTTCGTTCGGCACCGAGCTGAACGACACAGCTTCCTTCCGATTTATTTTTCCAAGCTTCGGCTTCCAAGGCGAGGCGAGCCGACAATCCAAGCCGCCCTATTGGGGTGAATCCTATGTTCTGTGGGTCTTTTTAGGGATTTAATCCATCTCCTACACCAACTTTCTTGTATTTAGATATCTAACGTAATCAAATGTGCATTTTTTCAAAATTTCAAGTTAATTTTTATAGCTATATTTTTGAAAGATAGCTGACACTCAAATTTATTAGGATAAACTTCCTCTGTTTATGATATTTTAGAGAATTTTTGATGTTTCAATATGTAAGAAATTTTCATTCCTCTATGTAATTTTCAACTTTTTTAAAAATGTGAAACCAATAGTATTTTTCTATCTATTTTATAGTTGGTCAGATAGTTTTTAATTTATATTTTGTTGATATTTTTTAAAATAAAAAGTAATTTTCTTATTAGTTGTGTATATGTCTAAAATACCATACAAAAAGAAATGGAGTGAGTATTATCTATCACTCAAACATCTAAATATATGTATTTATCTTTCATTTCTAAGCATATCATTCTGACATCTAGATATATGCTTCTATCTTTTCTTTCTTTTTCGCTTATATTTTTATTCATGTAATAATTTTTTCACTTTTTTATCTTCAGATATCTTCTATTTTACATATATCATGTTAATGCATTACAATTCTTTATATTCGTAAGATATTTTTGTTTTTATTTCATGTTAATGCATTACAAATTTTTGTTATGCGTTCTAGATGTTTTAGATCCATAGGTTAAGCGCAAAATATGTATTTCAAATATTTTTAGATTATTTTTATTTACATAGATGGTGTATTCTAATCTTAGTAGATTTAATGAAAAACATGGATTTCATTTTCCACTTTGTAAGATGTCAATTCTACTGTTTCTAGAACGAAATCTGAAATTTTGATTTAAACATATTTAGAACAAAAAAATACCTCTGATTTGATATAAGTATTTCATCAGTATTTCCTTTTTTTGTAAAATTATTTATTTGATTTATCTTTAAAATTAAAATGGGTATTATAGGCAAAAATTGTATAAAGTTGAAATTAGTCTATTGAAACAATGCTAGTATTTTTTTGGCCTATAAACAATTTTCCCCTTTTTTCCCCCTAGATTTTGATCAGTGATGGATTTTGATCTTGGATCTGAGGTAATTAGTTATAATATGAAGAAGTTGTCTCTTGTTGGATTTTGCCCTGATTCATTGATAGTAAAGAGGCATATATGAACTCAAGAACCTTATTAACATTTGTTGTCCTTCACAATGACGGTGAAACCGGAGACTATGCCTCAAAGTTCTTGACACTTTTCGAGAAGATGACATCAAACTTGTGAGTTTCCTTATAACCAGTTAAATTAATCTATTTTTTGCCTGAAATTTCATTTGATCGGCTAATAATATCCATATACAAAATTTCTAATTTGATAAATTGAAGTGTAAATATTTTACAATGGATATATTCATTATATGTATATATGGTTGTATTTATATATTTATATTAGCCGGACATGTAAAATTGGGTATAGAACATGTTATTTAAAGTGAATTTTTTGTGTTGGACCATGTAAGTTATCCTCATAACCAGTGAATATAATTGGTTTAGATACAATATTATATGCCGACTAATGTTTCATCAAACTATATAATGAAATATCAATCCGTTCAATAGTATGCTGAATAACGCGTAAATTTTAGCATGTATCAGTAACATGTATGCATTTATTGTAGTTAATTATTATTTTCATTAACCAACTAAAATTCACTATACAAGTGTAACACAATTATTATCTTCTATATGAATATTTTTATTACAATGTTAAATGGACAATTTCCAATGTATGTCCATGTAACAATATAGAAATTGCGACGAATCTTTTAGGACTACAATTTTTATTTTTCATCAACTTATCTGATCTTTGAAAACGTAGGACATGTCTTAGTCAGACATTATAAAAGACAATAAAATTTGCAAAATTTTGCATAAATTTGATAGTTTCCCTTTCACTGCAAATTCTAACGAATAAACAAATGTAAATAATTTTGTAAGACTATTATATTATAGCTGACACATTTATCATTTGGTTCTTTAGGATAATATTGTCTAATTGTTAACAGTGTTGCCAACATTTCCTACAGATGCAACGAACGATAACAATGTTGTTTTCTTATTTTAAATTTTAAATTGGTGTTATGTATATCACTTTGTCTAAATGGATATTATGAATTGTGTATTTTATCACTTATCTTTTCTCAAACTGTAAACTAGTTTTCATAATGAAAATAACAAATGCCACAATCATTATCCGCTATGTTATTTGTTATATCATGTATGAACCAACATTAACATTATCAAACTGTAATTTTCAGCTAGTATATTATGCCTCTTTATTTGTTTCTAGGTCATTTGTCATATTTATATGTAAAGTGACTTTTGTGCATCTGAATCTCTAAAATGTCTTTGTTTATCTTTAGTATATATACATCAAATAAATAGCACAAAACCAATTTGTCTTCCTATTCATCTGACTAGGCAAGGGAAAATTTATTTTTTGGTGGGCATAATCTTCTTCATAATACATTTAACATGGATCTAAAAATTGGTATGATTTATACTATCAAAACATAAGTACAAAGTTGAATTCATCTTCCTTCTAGGTGAAACTTAAAAAAAACTATAATATATACTTTATACTAACATCGACTCCAACTTTTTTTAAAAACTATATAGATGGAAACTTAGGGGATGTATTGAATCTTAAATTTGAAATGATTTGATTTTAAATGAGTTTTTAGATGATTGTAGGTGAATCCGAAAATTTAGTGTATTTTTTGTTAAACAACTCTAGAATCTCATCTAAAACTATGAGATTTGGATTTTTATTTTTATAACTAAGAAACTCACTCTAAAATCTCCAACTTAAATTTTAATAAATAACTCTTGATTTCAGAGTGTTTTATGAAATGACAAGTTCAATAACACTGGATTTTAAAGTATTTTTTTGCAAATCCACGTTTAAAGAACAATGAATTTGTAATTTTAATACAAATCACCTCAAACTCCTAGTTAAATACACTGTTTGAGTTTGAACCTTCACGAAGGATGTGTTATTGATAGATGTAAGTGTGTATGACTGTTCGAGTTTCTGAAATGGAAATTTCATTAAGGAAGATTTTCTACGTTGAAAGCCAGTTTTTCTAGTGTTTGCAAAGTTCCACAGTATGCAACGTCTCACAGTACTAAAGACTAGGTTTTTCTTTTGTCTAAAAATGTACATTATAAGAACGCGTTTAGAGAAGTTTTCGCATTTGACACGAAATTCTCATTTAACCTTGTGGCCAGAAAACACTTTGGTTTGTTTGCGGAGGTTTTCACACCTGTAATTCTTTTGTATAGCGAAATAATTGAAAGTATCTTTCGTATAGAAGTTTTTTCATATGCTGCTTTCTGTTTGAAACGTTTGTGGGCTTACAAATGTTTTGTGAAGCATGTAGAACCTGGTCAATTGACGAGCAGTTCATGTTTTCCATTAACTTTTGGGTTGTTAGGATTGAGTTTTGTTTTAAAGACTCTATCATATGTTTTCCACTTTTGGGTTATACAATAGATGTTTGTGTAGTCATCACTTGGAGTTTTTTAGACGAATCACAGATTTTCGTTTTGTCGTTGGGTTAAATACACTGTTTTGCCCTTCACTTGGAGTTAAATACACTGTTTGAGTTTGAACCTTCACGAAAGACCGTCCAACCCAATACCTTGGTCCGGAAGCGCTACGTGACGGGCTAGGGAAAATCTGATCAGAGTCGCAGAACTTACTCCGCGACATAGACCAGTTTATCCACTAACTCATCCCGTTAAATCAAAGCCTAAGGCTTTGCAACCCGTACCAAAAGTTAACGGTTCCGTTAGATCGAGGCCTAAGGCTTTTCAAACCGTACCAAGACCTAACGTTGTGTTAGACCGGACTAGTCAAATATCAGAGTACTCATGATGCGCATAAAAATTTTTTTTTATTAATTCAAGAAATATTGATACATCCAATAATTCAAGACTGGGCCCAGCCTAATGCCAAATCGAGTCAACACATCAACTATCAAAATACCGTTTACAAAAGGCATGAAAATTTACTCTAGCGGTCCTAATGTTCAACACCAAGCTATCCGATCATCATTACCTAAAACTACTTGCAAAAAGGACAATGGAGTTGAATGAGTAACCTAATGTCACTCAGTGAGCTGGCGGCCTCTACCCGTAACCTAGTTACTAACCCAGAAAATCCAAAATAAAAATCAATCTAACTCTAGCAAGCAATCAAAACTAAGGCTAAACAAACCGTTACTAAGTTAGACTCAGCCTGATGCCATAATCTAACTTCAAGTAACGGGAATCTGCATAACAACAAGTTAACAACCAATCCCTAGTTAACCATATATATGCATAAGGTTCAATACTCATGTAGTGTTAGACACTTAGACTATAAAGTATCATTAATCGGTTGACCATCAATCAGACAAGAACATGATCGTCCAACCAATGATACCACATAGCTTTAATATCCACCCCCCCCCCTTCACAAGCAATCCTTCAAACAACATAACATCTAACATCGGGTCTACACTAACCAAAGAGACACCAAACCTAATCCGGTACCTAACCCGGAATTAGATCTCAATGTTAGAAACCTGCAATCAAATCAATCAACCACAATCACAATCGCAATAATATACTACTAACTACAACTCGACTCTAAATCGTAACACTGTATATCGGAGTTACTACTTACTCTAAGGTTCCATAACCTTTTACGACAATATAAAACAACACAACACTCTAACCCCGGAAATGGTGACTTCGTGTTCCTCCTCACTATCGAAAATATCCTATATTCCTACCACATATGCCAGAAGAAGGAACTTTCAACTGACCGTGGCCCACAGTCCATAGGGTTACCGCACGATAGCCCACAGTCCTTCGGGTCACTACCACATTACACCGTCATGTAATAACTCAGCCATAGGCCATGGTCCAGCGAATAAGGGATATCCTTGAATCCGCTGAATACGAGGGTGAGGAAACACTAATCAACACTGAAACAAGCCTAGCATGGGTGGGTTACGCACCTGCTGTCGGCAACACACATGACACACTATCCTAACAACACTTAAGAATCTACAACATTAACCACTAGTACGAGTAGTCCGGCCTATATGGTTTAGGACTACTAAAAACAATATAAACACTAATCAAATCAACCAGTTAGTCACTCCCTTACCAAGAGGTGACTAACCTCAATCAACAAGATTAATTAAACAAGCAAGCATTCAATTAATCTAAAAAGTAATCTACTCAATCAAACCGTTACCTAGATAGTTCAGCCTCCTGCTAAGAAACTATCTTTAAAGATAACGGGAACCTGCACTCAACCATATCAACAAGCAAGAATAGAAAACATTATGCATCTTAGTCCTAGTCAGGTTATAACTCAGTCTTAATTCCATTTAATCTCAGCTTAGCCCGTGCTAAACTGAGTCCGGTTTAATAAATAACCCTAAGGACTCTATAATGCAATAGCGTGTGAATTCTACTCTATATGCAACTCGATTTATATCCTAAGTTCCAAGTGTAACTCAAGAAAACCATAAAACTATCCTAAATTCCAAGTGGAATTCAAACAAAACCAACTCACAAAACTATCATAAATTCTATGTTGAATTCACAGAAACCAACTCACAGTGTTCTTTGCCGATAAGCAGCTGGTTGATCGAAGAGGACTTGGCCAAAACCCAACTATGATCTCAACTGAACCAAACGCATGGAACTGAACTAACCCTGGACATCACCTCCACTTTATAAGCAAAGAATATGACTGGCTTGGACGAATTAATTTGGGCAAAGCTTCCGCATAACAATCGCAGAAAATCTTCGATTGGACATAACTCGACTTTTCGCTGAAATATCGTGTCTTCAAAAATGACTATACTCTTAAAATGACTTGTTTCTCTCTATCTCCCTAGCCACGTTTTGGAGTGTCTTTGATGTGTGATGGATGAATGAAACTGATGGGGGTGCATGGGTATTTATAGAAACCACCGATCAATCATATCAAGCCACACCAGCGCATGTATGTCAGCATGCATGCTTCCGGTCGCATGCACAGCGACACAAGGGTGTCCACATGCCTTCATGCCATCATGCATGTCTCAGGGCCATGCAGGAAGACACCTTCACGTCCACATGTCTCTCTCAGCATGCACACACTCCATGCGTTGCGACACAACATCCTCTGTGTGTCGATCATCATGCTTCGGTTGCATGCACGACGACACCTCGTCCTCCACATGGCTGGCTGCATAACCTGGATGGCATGCAAGGTGACACAACTTCCTCCATATGACTGATACGCGTCTTGGCTGCATGCAAAGCAACACCACAACGCCCACATGTCGATCAGCATGCTTCGGTTGCATGCACTGCGACACCTCGTGCTCCGGCATGTCAAGCTGCATGTGCTGCTTCCATGCACGATGACACCTCGTGCTTCGGTTGACAGATATCTTTCTAAACACTTGACACCACGTCCTGATCCCTCAGATCAAGCCACCTTGAGCTTCTCGGTCCATTCATCTGATTTTGGTTCTTCTGGCATATTTTTGATCCGCGATCAATTCCAAATAATTTTCCGCTCCTGTTCTGATGCGCCAAATATTTTTTAATGAACTCCAAATAAATTTTGACTGTGCCGGAAAAATTTTCCCGAGCCTCTGGCTTCCCCGAGAAATTTCATAATACCAAAAATTGGGTTTTCGTCCAACTTTTGGTTTTCTCGTCGTGCTTGCTTCCCTTCCTGCTTAATTTCCGTCCTGCTTTCGACTTATTATGTCTCCAAAATTATATTTGTTAATACCAAGTTTTTCTGAAAACGTCGTGCTTCGGAAACGTCGAGCTTGTAAAACGTCGTGCTTCCAAAAACATGATCCTTCCACAACGTCCTTTTGATCAATCTATCACATTGTCTAACCATGGTTGAGTGGAATATTCGACTCATGGTTCATCCACGATCAATTCTTCGACCATTTTACCTCTTCGGGAGGGTTATTACGTCCTCGAATTCTTAGATGCCCAATTGCTCCGTTCCTGACATGTTCCTCCCTGATGAGTTTTGATGACACTCTCTTTTTGGATAACTTTGTATAGCAATATATTTCTTTGTTGGTTTGTCTTTGATGTCTTGTTTCGATTTCCCCATACGTAGTTTTGATTCTGATCTCCCTCTTCTTTGATGCATTCCTAATCATTCTCCTTAGTCTTGAATTCTCTCATTTTTGTACTTTTTGATTTCCCATGCTTCACTCTTCCTCAACTCATCTCCATATCGCTTTACTTTGACCACCAATGTTCCTTGAGTGTCCTCTTCAAGATCTCCACAATCGTCTTCATATCTCTTCACTTGAATGATCACTAAGTCGTCTTCTTGCTTTTACTCTACCATGACACTCATTTACCATGATACTATCTTGTCCTTTAGATAGATATCAGCCATGCTTCTGATTACTCAAACCTTTTCTCAAACTTCCTTTTCCCAAATGTTGATGAAGTCCTTTCCAACGAAATCTTGTTCATCCCCAATTGTCCAGTCCATACCACTACCTAGTCCCTCTGATCCCATCTTTTCTGTTTGTCTTTGGGTTTGGGTTTTTGGCCTTCAACTCTCTTCACTTTAAGATTTCCATCCTTAAAGTTCCGATCAACGATTACACTTACTAGCTGCAACTTTAATAGAACACTTCACACCCAAGTTAGTCATCAACTAACCCAATTATCTACTATCCCAACAACCTAATCGAAATTCTAACCAGCAACCTAACAGTTCTATCCACAAAACCTAGCAATTCTAGATTGCACTATCTAATCCTAATTCCTAAACCAATAAATCCTATCGCTGGACGTGACCGGTTCCCTAATGCTTTTTGTGACTCTTTTTGACTCGATAAAAAAATGAAAACCGATTGATTCATGAGTTCCGGAAGCATGGACAAAACCATGCTCTGATACCACCTATGTAACACCCCTGAATCGTCCTAGACATATGGTCAATCCACCGGCCAATAATCAAACAAGAACATGACCGATGGACCAACCAACACCCAGGGTTAGAGATGAAAGAGCCATCCGGCCAGCCAACAATTAAACAAGAGCATGATTGACCGTCCAACCAAACACCATGGTCCGGAAGCACTACATGACATGCTAGGGACAATCCGATCAGAGTGGTATAACTTACTCCGCAACATAAACAAGTTCATACACTAACTCGTCCCGTTAAATCAAGACCTAAGGCTTTGCAACTTGTACCAAGAGTTAACGGTTCCGTTAGATTGAGTCCTAAGGCTTTTCAACCCGTACCAAGACCTAACATTGTGCTAGACCGGACTAGTCAAATATCAAATACTCATGATGCGCATGAAAAACAAATACTTTATTAATTCAAGAAATATTCATACATCGAATAATTCAAGACTGGACCCGGCCTAATGCCAAATCGGGTCAACACATCAACTATCAAAATATCGTTTACAAAAGGCATGAAAATCTAATCTTGCAGTCCTAACGTCCAGCACCAAGCTATCTGATAATTCTTACCTTAAACTACCTGCAAAAAAGAAAACGGAGTTGGATGAGTAACCTAATGTCACTCAGTGAGCTGACGGCCTCTACCCGCAACCTAGTTACTAACCCAGAGAACCCAAAATAACAATCAATCTAACCCTAGCAAACAATCAAAGCTAAGGCTAAACAAACTGTTACTAAGTTAGACTCGACCTCCTGCCATAATCTAACTTCAAGTAACGGGAACCTGCATAACAACAAGTTAACAACCAATCCCTAGTTAACCATATATGCGCCTGAGGTTCAATACTCATGTAGTGTTAGACACTTAGACTATAAAAGTATCATTAACCGGTCGACCAACAATCAGACAAGAACATGATCGGTCAACCAATGATACTGCATAACTTTAATATCCAACCCCTTTCACAAGAAATCCTTCAAACAACATAACAGCCAACATCGGGTCTACACTAACCAAAGAGACACCATGCCTAATCCGGTACCTACCCCGAAAATAGATCTCAATGTTAGAAACCTGCAATCAAATCAATCAACCACAATCACAATCGCAATAATATACTATTAACTAAAACTTGACTCTAACTCGTAACACTGTATATCGGAGTTACTACTTACTCTAATGTTCCATAACCCTTTACGACACTATAAAACAACACAACACTCTAACCCGTGGAATGGTGACTTCGTGTTCCTCCTCACAATTGGCAATATCCTATCTCCCTACCACAAAAGCCAGAAGAAGAAACTTTCAACCGACTGTGGCCCACAGTCCATCGGGTCACCGCGCGACAGCCCACAGTCCTTCAGATCACTGCCACATTACACCATCGTGTATAACTCAGCCATAGGCCATGATCCCGTCTCTTTGAGTCTTCCCGATCCAGCGAATAAGGAGTTTCCTTGAACCCGCTGAATACAAGGGCGAGGAAACACTAATCAACACCTAGACAAGCCTAGCATGGGCGGGGTTACGCACCTGCTGTCAGCAACACACACGACACACTATCCTAACAACACTTAAGAATCTACAACACTAACCACTAGTACGAGTAGTCCGGCCTATATGGTTTAGGACCACTAATAACAACACAAACACTAATCAAATCAACCAGTTAGTCACTCCTTTACCAAGAGCTGACTTACCTCAATCAACAAGATTAATTAAATAAGCAAGCATTTAATTAATCTAAAAAGCAATCTACTCAATCAAACCATTACCCAAATAGTTCAGCCTCCTGCTAAGAAACTATCTTTAAAGATAAGGGGAACAAGCACTCAACCATATCAAAAAGCAAGAATAGAAAACATGATGTATCCTAGTCCTAGTCAGGTTATTAACTCAGTCATAATTCCATTTAATCTCAGCTTAGCCCGTGCTAAACTGAGTCCAGTTTAATAAATAACCCTAAGGACTCTATCATGCAATAGCGTATGAATTCTACTATATTTGCAACTCGATCTATATCCTAAGTTCCAAGTGGAACTCAAGCAAACCGTTAAACTATCCTAAATTCCAAGTTGAATTCAAACAAAACCAACTCACAAAACTATCATAAATTGCAAGTGGAATTCACAAAAACCAACTCACAGTGTTCTTTGACGATAAGCAGTTGGTTGATAGGAAAGGACTTGGCCAAAACCCAACCGTGACCTTGACTGAACCAAACCCGTGGAACTGAAGTAACCATGGACATCACCTCCACTTGATCAGAAAATAATATGACTGGCTTGGACGAATTGATTTGGGCAGAGCTTCCGCATAACAATCACAGAAAATCTTTGATTAGACAGAACTCGACTTCTCGCTGAAATATCGGTCTTCAGAAATGACTACACTCTTAAAACGACTTCTTTCTTTCTCTCTATCTCTCTAGCCACGTTATGGAGTATCTTTGGTAAGTGATGGATAAATGAAACTGATGGGGGTGCATGGGTATTTATAGAAACCACCGACCAATCATATCAAACCACACCGGCACCTGTGTGCCGGTCCATATGCTTCCGGTCGCATGCACGGCGACACACGGGCGTCCACATGCCATCATGCCATTATGCATGCCTCAGGGACATGCAGGAAGATACCTCCATGTCCACATGTCTCTCAGCATGCACACAGTCCATGCGTTGCGACACAACGTCCTATGTGTGTCGATCAGCATGCTTCGGTTGCATGCACGGCGACACCTCGTCCTCCACATGGCTGGCAGCATGACCAGGATGGCATGCAAGGTGACACCACTTCCTACAGATGTTTGATACACGTCCTGGATGCATGAAAAGCAACACCACATCGCCCGCATGTCGATCTGCATGCTTCGGTTGCATGCACGGCGATACCTCATGCTCCGGCATGTCAAGCTGCATGTGCTGCTTCCATGCAAGACGACACCTCGTGCTTGACAGATATCCTGCTAAACACTTAATACCACGTCATGTTCCCTCAGATCAAGCCACCTCGAGCTTCTCGGTCCATTCATGTGATTTCGGTTCTTCTAGCATATTTTTGACCTGCTATCAATCCCGAATAATTTTCCGCTCCCGTTCTTATGTGCCAAATTTTTTTTAATAAACTCCAAATTAATTATGACCATGACAGGAAATTTTTCTCGAGCCTCCAGCTTCCCCGAGAAATTCCATAACACAAAAATTTGGGTTTTCGCCCATCTTCGAGTTTTCCCCTCGTGCTTGCTTCCCTTCCTGCATAATTCATGTCCTGATTCCAAATTATTATGTCTCCAAAATTATATTTTGTTGATACCAAGTTTTTCCGAAAATGTCGTGCTTCGGAAACGTCGAGCTTCTAAACGTCGTGCTTCCTAAAACAAGATTCTTCTACAACGTCCTTCTGATCAATCTAGCACATTGTCTAACCATGGTTGAGTGGAATATTCGACTCATGGTTCTTCCACGATCAATTCTTCGACCATTTTACCTCTTCAGAAGGGTTATTACAATGGACATTTGATCTCTTCCTGCGACGAGTTGCTTACGTAACTCTTTCGAGGATCAAGATGTCTCATAGTTCAGAGTCTTGTGATGTGACCGCTTAGTTATAGTAATTCTTGAGGTGTATTGTAATCCATGTTCTATGAATTCTTATGATTTCTATATTTACGATTTCATATGCTCCTTGTCGGACTACTTTTATGACTTTGTATGGTCCTTCCCAGTTTTCCCCAAGTTTGCCGGCGTTTCCTTCAACTGTATTTTGAAAAGCTTTCCGCAAGACAAGGTCGCCATCTCTGAATCTGCGACTTCGTACGTTTTATTTGTAGTATTTTGCGGCAGCATGTTGGTAGTTTTGAATTCTTATGAATGCTTGATCCTGATGCTTATTGATGAGGTGAAGATTGTCTTGAGCATCATATTGTTCAGGCCTTCTCATTCCGGGAGTAGTCTTTGTCGTACTCCGGGAACTTGACTTTTGTTGTAATTATGTATTCTGATCCATAGACGAGGATGAAAGGAGTTTCTCCCATTGCTCGCCTCAGAGTCGTTCGATGGGACAATAGGACTCCTTCGTGTTCTTTGGTCCATCGGCCTTTTTAGCGTTTAGGTGTTTCTTGAGTATGTCTAGGATCGTTTTATTTATAGCTTATGCATGTTTGTTTCCTTGCGGGTATATGAGTGTTGACTTGATCATGTTAATCTTCCATTTTTTGCTGAATATAATGCTTCAAACTTTGTCGAGATAAATTGAGATTTGTTTTCTGTTACAATTTTGGAATGGGACTCCATGCCTACATATGACGCTTGTCCATACGAAACTCTCGACTTGCACGTCTATAATGTTTGTGTATTGACAGGAGGGCTTTTATGTATTTCAATGAAAACTCTATCAAATTAACCCTACGAACTACTCTTGCCAAGAGAGGTCAAATTTTAGTATTTAGGGATAGAATCCACAAGGAGCGTGGACACACAACAAACTTAATATAGTCGCGATTAAGCTAGGCAAATAGATTAATAAGCAGTAAATAAACTATAGCAGATAATTAATTGATTGGTAAGTAAACAATAATAATAAATAGCTAGATCTAGGGTTTCAGGCAAGTGGATTATAGAAGATAGAAGCTAAGAGTATTAGTCATAGAACTAGTTTGATGTCTCAGTTCTCGCTTGTTGGCATGGAATGACCGTCGATCGATGGCAATGATCCTACAACGATTGATGATCTCTCGAGTTCACTAAATTATCTAAATCAACTCTCGTTTGTTTCTAGCAACCTAGATCAACATGATTAATTCTGGTGGTAGACCATGCTCTCGCTTGCTCCTAACTATTCTATGATCATGGTTCTAGTTAGCTACTTTAGAACACAAGCAATAAACATAATTTTATTGATAGATCTAATAATCACCCTAGCAATTCTATTGTTTGGCTAATCCATCAATACCATTAATAAACCTTAAACCTAACAATAGATCTACTCATACATGATATTTGTCACATAAATCATAGATTAATAGAATAGATATAATATAAATAACCAAAGAAGTTCCAGAAAGACTCTGACAGAGTTCCTCCCTTCTCTCCTAACGCTAGATTAATGAATAGAATAAAACGTAGCCGTTAACAATGGCTTAGAAAGCATAAAAATAGGGTTTAAGTCGTCCAATGGGATCACCATAGATCGACACTAAGGCTGTACAGTCGATCGACACTCATTCATCTTCTCGACAGCTTCTACTCACGAGGCAGTCAAAACACTCTTCAGTAAATCTAGCATAACTATAGATCTAACCATTAGATGGACCTCATACCGGTGGCATTAGATATCTAACGCAAAGGTATATATTATATCAAAAGATCAGCTCAATCGCACCATTGAAAGGTCTCCATCCATAGCAAATATTTGATGCATCTTTGCAGTTCTGCATCTCTAAAAGCTCCAGAATCACCAAAGTTCTCCAGAATGTACCTGAACCTGTAAATACTCTAAAACATGCTCCAAACACATATAATATACTCTAAATAGGATTGATATCATGGCACAGTATTGGTAATAATCATTTCCTATCAACTCCCCAGACTTAATCTTTTGCTTGCCCTAAAGCAAACAAAGCTTGTGGAAGAGATTTTGAAAAGTGAAAACTCACATAATCACATAATGTGTAAGTATAACTATCATCCTACTTTGTTGCAACCAAATCCTATCAAGTCAATCACAGAAAAAATTATATACACTATCCTAGTATAGCAACGAAATTCATTCTACTAAAAACTTAGCAAATACTAGCTTGACTTGCCTCTCTACTGATCTCAATTCTTTGCATAAAATAAAAGTGCAGGCTTTACCTTGGGAGTATCGATCAAAGGACACATGAATTCTTACCTCTCCAAGTATCTAAATTACTAGGCACAAAGTCTTCTTTGATCCTTTTCTTCCCTCTTTTATCTCTTCTTTGAATCGTGATGTCATCTTATTTTTGATTTTTCTCTTTTTGTTTTCTCTTTTTTCTTTTTCTTTTGTTTTTGGGCAAAATTGTATGCGAATAGTAGGGTCATTGGTAATTTACCTATCCCCCGCTTCCAACGTGTGATCATTTCTCTAAATTAGAATAATAGGGCAATTGGTAATGTACCTACCCCTCTGCATCTCGGGAAGTCATATCAATCTTTTAAGCTTTTAAGTAAATGCTGAAGAGAGAGAGAGAGAAGAGAACCAAATGTGCAATTACTTGTACCTACAAACTTGCAGAAGGAATCCGGTTCAGTGTATATCAAGCCCCAAAGCAAGCAAATAATGTTAGGATTAGTGTTGGAAATCAACTTCGGTTCCTTCAAGCTTTCTATGCAAGTGTGATATAGTGGCATGATGATCCACTTTTGTATATCTAGTAATCTCTGCAAACAACCTTCTAAGAATGGTGCTAAAGTATGGTTAGTCAATAATAAATCTTGATCATAGTCCCCTTCTTGACTCAATAAAACTTTTTGAAAAACTTATATATATAGCAAATAAAACTCAAAACAAATCAAATAGCGTGAGCGAACCTCCCCCAGACTTAAATTATACTCTCCCCAGTGTAATCCGTCCCCGTTTGGTTAGGAAAAATTAAATCATAAGTAAATAGTTAAGTAGAAAACTCGATACCTCTCTCTGTAAGAGAGTGTCGATCGATGGTAGGAAGGTGGGATCGATCGATGTTCACGATCCATTGTCGATAGATGTTGCCTCAATGGTGTCGATCGGTGTTGCACCTGTAAGTTTCTACTTTTTTTTTATAAGTATAAGATTCAAAATAGAACACAATATCGGTAAACCTCCCCCAGACTTAAACAACACTATCTCCAGTGTTGTACAGTCTGAGATTGGTGAAGAAAATAAATCATAAAGACAAAATTTAATCAAGGAAAACGGTATACCTGCTCGATAAATGCGACCGTCGATCGACACAGTTAAGTGGCGATCGATTGATACTGGGGTTGCTATGTCGATGTATGCTGGCCAGCAATTGATTGATGCTTGTGCAAACTCATGTTCCTTGATCTGAAATAAACAAAACACAAATATTCAGTAATAAACAAAAACATTTTTTTTGTGAA
Source organism: Sinapis alba (assembly GCA_012274485.2). Classification (NCBI taxonomy): domain Eukaryota; kingdom Viridiplantae; phylum Streptophyta; class Magnoliopsida; order Brassicales; family Brassicaceae; genus Sinapis; species Sinapis alba. The sequence goes on along the minus strand of MU105728.1, from coordinate 263,937 downwards.
CAGTATCGTGCTACAGTAGCTATGCTACATTGTCATAGCTACAGTAACGCAGTTAGAGAGTCGATCACCGGTTCTGCTACAATGTTGATTGTTGTGTTTGCTACAGTGTCTATCGACGCTACAGTGTCTCTGTTACAGTGTCGACACTGTTCATTTTTTTAGAATAACCTGAAATCAATAAAAATGAAATATTAGTAATAAAAAAAAAAAAAAAAAAATTAAAAAAAAAAAGGATCTGTTGCGCACTATGTATTTCCTGAAACCATCTGAGAAGTAGAGAATCAATGATAACTGAGGACCGTCATTGGTCATTTTTCTCTTCTTCCAATTCCTCTTATTTTTTCCCCAGACTTGTCTGATTTCGTGGTGGTGTCTATTTGAAAACAATTTCCACACACATCGAACTCATTCTGCTCTGATACGCGCCCGGTGTTGATTGATGGTATCTAGTCGGTGTCAATCGATAGTATCTGGTGGGTGTCGAGTGATGGTATCTTGTTGGTGTCGATCGATGTTGCTTCTGCTGGTCCTTTATCAACTTCACCTCTACATCTCGACCCTATATGAGAAGTTACTGCAAACATATGATCATCAAATACCCCATTATAGGAACCAAGATGCGTACCTCTATCTGATGGGATAGGAAATTCAACGTCCAATATAGCACAAGGAAACACAAACTTTACAGGATCATGTATCAACTTCACTCTTTTGTGAATCCCAGCAGCTTCTTCTACACAAATAGGTGGTTGCAAATGTTTTAGAACAGCAAGGTGTAAACCCTTGGACTCGTGAATTGTCTCCTCAACCGTTTCTGGTTCAATCATGTAACATGTCTCTTCGTCCAATGATTGGTGTCGATCGATATCAAGTGTTGTTTGTCGATCAATTCTCTCCCTTGGGTGTCGATCGATTCTATGATGTTGTTCTTGATCATTGGTCGCCAATTGATGTCGACCGATGTCGTCTTGTTGGTGTCGATCGATATATGATGTGTACTGTCGATCGATACTGCCAACGAAAGAGGTTTCAGCTGGGATCAATTGCCCTTGTTCTTTTGTATCGACATCATGTTGATTGGTGTTCACTGTTGGCATTTCTGATGAGCGGTGTGCATTTGGGCTTGACATGGACGGGTGTCGATTGATGCTCGGCTGCAGATGTCGATCGTTGGTCGCCCGGATATGTCGACCGATGTCGTCTTGTTGGTGTCGATCGATGGCGTGCGTTTTTACACAGTACCAGCTTGATGGATGTGGATGTCGTGTGGCGAAGTTTGAGTGGCTCTGAATACTTAATGTTCCTACGCACTCTTCAATGCTCTTGCTCTCCTCAGCTTTCTCTTTAACCATAGCTTCTTGCTTTTTTACATCTTCTGCTGTCTGAAAAACCTGGGTGTCTAGCATCATGACATGGGCGTGCAAGGCTTCAAATTTCCCATTCAGCTATTTGTAGATATAATCTGACCTCAGATTTAAGTATGCACTTGTCATTTGCTAAATTTCTATGACTCGTTCCATAATAGATTTCATCCTATTATATATATGATATATATTCACGTCCTCTTCTGTAGCATGTTCCACCAACGAGACTTCATGTACATGATCAGTTTTGTTCTCGACCTCAATGATCTTGTCATTATTCATAACATCTGATTGCATCATGTGAGTATTCATATTCATGATATTGCTGCAAGACACAAAGTTATGAATCAGTCTCTTAGCTTTCGCTGGAGTTCTGGTTTCAAATTTCCCTTCGCTTGCCTGATCCAACATCATATGATCCTGCACATTAATACCCTTGCAGAAGAATCGCAGCAGTTGAACCTCCGTGAAACCATGATGTGGACAGTCTTTTTGGTACCCCCTAAATCTGTCCCAAGAGCTTCTGAACCCTTCAGTGGGTCTTTGATAGAATGTCAAAATCTTCGCATCATCAAAAAAATTAGTCAAAAACGCAGTCTTGACATCGTTCCAGGTTGTGAGAGATCTTGGTGGTAGAAGTTTCAGTCAAACAACTGCATTCTCAAAGAGAGAATACTTAACTAACTTAAAGTGGAAATATTATGTAGTTATGTCATGCTCTGGATGCTAAACGCAAAATTCTCTAGTGTTTTAAGGTGGTCCATCGGATCTTCATGGGGAAGGCCTTGAAATGGGTGCAAGCGCACATGATTAAAGTATGCAGGTCTTATATGACCATCAATCTCCTGAATTTCTCGAGGTTGAATCGCAGATCTGTTAACATAGAGTTGAGTAGGCCTGATCAATTATGCTATCGGTCGATGCTCAGGGATTACAGCCCCCTTGTCTTTCTCTGCCTTCGCGCAAGTAGTGTTGATCGACAAAGAGTGGTTGGTGTCGATCGACAGCGAGGAGTTGGTGTCGATCGATGTTATTGTGTTTGTATCGATCGACGGTGAAGTATTGGTGTCGGTCAATGCTCGCTTTTCTTTGCGAGAAATCACTGCTTGGAGGCTGTCGACTGCCTTCGTAGACTTATGGATCGTGCGCGAATCAGCAGGTTCCTTTTTTGAAGAACCCAAAATCCACTTCTTATTGCTTACTGGTAGTAATTTGTATGTACATGAAACACAAGAAAAAAATTTATTTAAGTAAACTAATATAGAAAAATACCTAAACTAAATCAAACAAATTGATGATAATGGCGAATCCTTGCTCCCCAACAACGGCACCAAATTTGACAGGAGGTTTTTATGTATTTAATGAAAACTATATCAAACTAATCCTACGAACTACTCTTGCCAAGAGAGGTCAAATTGTAGTATTTAGAGATTGATTCCAAAGGGAGCGTGGGCACACAATAAACTCAATACAGTCGTGAGTAAGCTAGGCAAATAGATTAATAAGTAGTAAATAAACTATATCAGATAATTGATTGATTGGTAAGTAAACAATAATAATAAATAGCTAGATCTAGGGTTTCAGGAAAGTGGATTATAAAAGATAGAAGTTAAGGGTATTAATCATAGAACTAGTCTGATGTCTCAGCTCTCGCTTGTTGACACGGAATGACCGTCGATCGATGGCAATAATCCTACAACGATTGATGATCTCTCGAGTTCACTAAATTATCTAAATCAACTCTTTTTTGTTTCTAGCAACCTAGCTCAACATGATTAATTCTGGTAGTAGACCATGCTCTCGCTTGTGCCTAACTATTCTATGATCATGGTTCTAGTTAGCTACTCTATAACACAAGCAATAAACATAATTTTATTGATAGATCTAATAATCACCCAAGCAATTCTATTGTTTGGCTAATCCATCAATACCATTAATAAACCCTAAACCTAACAAGAGATCTACTCAAACATGATCTTTGTCACATGAATCATAGATGAATAGAATAAAACAGAGCCGTTAACAATGGCTTAGAAAACATATAAATAGGGTTTAAATCGTCCAAGGGAATTCTGGTAATTTGTGATTGTTTTTGGGTTATAATTCGACCATAAAACAAGTTGGGCCTGTTTTTTGGTATCACTGTCGATCGACACCAAGGCTGTGCCATCGATCAACACTTATTCATCTTCTCGAAAGCTTCCTCTCGCGAGGCAGTCAGACCAATCTTCAGGAAATCGGTCATAACTTTAGATCTAACCGTTAGATCGACCTCCAACTGGTGGCATTAGAAAGCTAACTCAAAGTTTTATAGTATGTCAAAATATCATCTCAATTGCACCGTGTGAAGATATCCATCCATAGAAAACAATATGACGCATCTGCACAGTTCTGCATCTCTAAAACCTCCAGAATCACTAAAGTTCTCCAGAACGTACCTGAACTTGTAAATACTCTAAAACATACTCCAAACACATATAATAGACACTAAATAGGACTGATATTATGGCACAATAATGGTAAATATCATATACTATCATGTATGAATATGCTTACACCTACTTTGAGAATAAATCAGTTAAGACTAGGACAAAAAGTTTCTATTTTGATTTGTGTAGAGAGCTGATGATATCATTGACCAGCTTATTAATGGATACAATGCCGAAATTGATGAAAGAATATCTGCGGTTATTGAATTGTTTGTGAAAGTTTTTGAAAATTTTCACATTTTTGTGTGAACTTCTCGCAGTCTTTGACCATGGTTGGCCAATAGTAGCTGTGGCATTTTACTTTGACTGCAAAGGATCTTCTGCCAGTGTTTTCCGCAAGATCCAGTATCTCAGACAAATTCGGGTTGTACCGAGTTTTCCTCTGAAGGGAGATCGATCTTGTTTGCATCACCGTCTTGCGAGTGGATTAGATTTATGACGCTTGGCGGTCCGATGCTTGGGTGTTCTATGAATTCCACGGAGATTACTCGTTTGAGACTCGGGTCTAAGCTAGATGATAGAGCAGCCAAAGCGTCAGCCTGAATGTTTTATGCACGGGGAATTCATGTGAGAGAGAATTGATTGAAATCGTGGGAAAGATCATGGATGAGTTTTAAATATGAATACCTATTTTCGTCTCGTGTTTCATATTCCATACAAATATATATATATATATAGAGAGAGAGAGGGAGAGAGAGAGAGACTCTAAACTTATCTCAAAAGTATTTTTGCAGAAACTTTTCGATGTTTATTTTTCGTAAAGTTGATTGGTACAATCCTTTTAAGAAAGAAAGTTTTTTTTTAGCTCTTAATAGATTCAAAACAATCTTGGCCATTGATTTCAAGATTAGCAATTTTGATCCCAACAAGAAAGTACTAGAAATAACGAGTGCTAATATAGCCATGGTTTACGATTAGGGTAATTCTCTTAAATAGCATTTTTTAAGTTTTTTCACAAAAATAGCTCTTAGAGAAGAAAATGATCAAAATACTTTCTTTTTATTTGGAAAATTTTAATTTTATTTTTAAAAAATTTGAGACCCTAACCCCAAATCCCCCTTAACACTAAATCTTAAGTCTATATTAGTCAACCCTAGGGGTATAAATGTATATTTATTTCTTTAATGAAACATTTTGGTTTTTTTCTTCCTTGAATACTATTTTTCTGACAAAAAAAAAGAGTTATTCTAGAGTATTTCTTTTACGATTATGACGAAGAAATATGTGCTATTAAACCAAATATTAACATGCATGTGAAGAAACTTTAACGGCTTATGACCAAGAAAAATAAAAGGACAATTCTCTTAAATAGTCTTTTTAAGTTTTTGTCACAAAAGTAGCCCTAGAAAAATAAAATGACCAAAATAGCCGTTTTTGAAATTTTCAATTTTTTATATTTTTGAAATTTGAAACCCTATCCCGAAACTCACCCCTTAACTCTAAACCCTAAAGTCTAAATTAGTTAACACTAAGGGTATAAATGCATATAAATACATTTTTAGCTTCTAAAAAAAACATATTTTGGTCATTTTCTTCCTCAAAAATTATTTTTGTGAAGAACAAGCTAAAATGGGCTATCTAAGGGAATTTCTCAAAATAAAATCAAGAGAAATTAAAGATATTAGAACCAAAACTTACCAATTCAAGCAAACCGGCGTATCAAACCCTTTTATATCAAAAGATCAGTTATGCATCTCTAAAAGCTCCAGAATCACCAAAGTTCTCCACAATGTACGTGAACCTGTAAATACTCTAAAACATGCTCCAAACACATATAATAGACTCTAAATAAGGCTGATATCATGGCACAATATTGGTAATTATCAGGTCTTATCAACTCCCCAGACTTAACATTTTGCTTGTCCTAAAGCAAACAAAGCTTGTGAAAGAGATTTTGAAAAGTGAAGACTCACATAATGTTTAAGTATAACTATCATCCTACTTTGTTGCAACCACATCCTATCAAGTCAATCACATAAAAAATTATAAACACTATCCTAGTATAGCAACCAAATCTATTCTACCAACAACTTAGCAAATACTAGCTTGACTCGCCTCTCTACTGATCTCATTTCTTTGCATAAAATAAAAGTGCAGACTTTACCTTGGGAGTATCGATTAAAGGACACATGAATTCTTACCTCTCCAAGTATCTAAATAACTAGGCACAAAGTCTTCTTTGATCACTTTCTTCTCTCTTTTCTCTCTTCTCTGAATCGTGATGTCATCTTATTTTTGATTTTTCTCTTTTTTCTCTTTTTTCTCTTTTTTTCTTTTTCTTTTGTTTTTGGGCAAAATTGTAGGCGAATAGTAGGGTTATTGGTAATTTACCTATCCCTCGCTTCCAACGTGTGATCATTCGTCTGAATTAGAATAATGGGGTCATTGGTAATGTACCTACTCCTCTGCATCTCGGGAAGTCATATCAATCTTTTAAGCTTTTAAGTAAATGCTTAAGTGAGAGAGAGAAGAGAACCAAATGTGCAATTACATGTACCTACAGACTTGCAGAAGGAATTCGATCCAGTGTATATCAAGCCCCAAAGCAAGCAAATAATGTTAGGATTAGTGTTGGAAATCAGCTTTGGTTCCTTCAACCTTTCTATGCAAGTGTGATATAGTGGCATGATGATCCACTTTTGTATATCTGGTAATCTCTGCAAACAATCTTCTAAGTATGGTGCTAAAGTATGGTTAGTCAATAATACATCTTGATCATAGTCCCATTCTTGACTCAATAAAACTTTTTGAAAAACTTATATACAGTAAAACCTCTTTAAATTAATACTCTATAAATTAATATATATTAAAAATCTCTATAAAATAATATAATTATAGTCCCGAATTGAATTTTAGTTCAATTAGTATATCGATAAATTAATAATCTCTATAAATTAATAAAAAAATTTATAGTTTTGGTGAAGTTCCAACATTATTAAGTTATAAAGGTGTCACTGTATATAGCAAATAAAACTCAAAACAAATCAAATAGTGTGAGCGAACCTCTCCAGACTTAAATTACACTCTCCCCAGTGTAAATTGTTCCCGTTTGGTTAGGAAAACTTAAATCATAAGTAAATAGTTAAGTAGAAAACTTGATACCTCTCTCTGTAAGAGAGTGTCGATCGATGGTAGGAAGGTGGGATCGATCGATGTTCACGATCCATTGTCGATCGATGTTGCCTCAATGGTGTCGATCGGTGTTGCACCTGTAAGTTTCTACTTCTTTTTTATAAGTATACGATTCAAAATAGAACACAATATCGGTAAACCTCCTCCAGACTTAAACAACACTATCTCCAGTGTTGCACAGTCTGAGATTGGTGAAGAAAATAAATTATAAAGACAAAATTTAATCAAAGAAAACGGTATACCTGCTCGATGAAAGCGACCGTCGATCGACACAATTAAGTGGCGATCGATTGATACTGGGTTCCTTTGTCGATGTATGCTGGCCAGCAATTGACTGATGCTTGTGCAAACTCATGTTCCTTGATATGAAATAAATAAAACACAAATATTCAGTAATAAACAAAAATAATTTTTTTTGGTGAACAGTATTGTGCTACAGTAGCTATGCTACATTGTCATAGCTAAAGTAACGCAGTTACAAAGTCGATCATCGGTTCTGCTACAATGTTGATCGTTGTGTTTGCTACAGTGACGATCGACGCTACAGTGTCTCTGTTACAGTGTTGACAATGTTCATTAAAAAAAAATGAAATCAATAAAAATGAAAAATTAGTAATAAATAAAAATAAAATCAAATTTAAAACAAACCTTGCAGTGGGTTGCCTCCCAGTCAGTGCTTATTTTTAGTCATTAGCTTGACTTCTGGAGATATGATTCAGTCTAGATGAGAATGAGAACTTGCTCAAAAATAATTCTCAATGTCCAATGTCTTCAGCTTCATCACCCTTTTTGTGAAAGCCTCCATAGACTCTTCTCTTTTGTCTATCATCTCAACAATAAGGAGTGCTCGAAGCTTTGCAAATGGCTTCGAGAAGGATCTGCTGCGCACTCTGTACTTCCTGAAACCATCTGAGAAGTGGAGAAACAATGATAACTGAGGACCTTCATTGGTCATTTTTCTCTTCTTCCAATTCCTCTTATTCTTTCCCCCAGACTTGTCTGATTTCGTGGTGGTGTCTATTTCAAAACAATTTCCACACACATCGAACTCATTCTGCTCTGATATGCACCCGGTGTCGATTGATGGTATCTAGTCGGTGTCAATCGATAGAATCTGGTGGGTGTCGAGTGATGGTATCTATTTGGTGTCGATCGATGTTGCTTCTGCTGGTCCTTTATCAACTTCACCTCTACATCTCGACCCTATCTAAGATGTTACTGCAAACATATGATCAATAAATACCCCATTGTAGGAACCAAGATGCGTACCTCTATCTGGTGGGATAGGAAATTCAACGTCCAATATTGCACAAGGAAACAAAAACTTCACAGGGTCATGTATCAACTTCACTCTTTTGTGAATCCCAGCATCTTCTTCTATACAAATAGGTAGTTGCAAATGTTTTAGAACAGCAAGGTGTGAACCCTTGGACTCGTGCATTGTCTCCTCAACCGTTTCTGGTTCAATCATGTAACATGTCTCTTCGTCCAATGATTGGTGTCGATCGATATCAAGTGTTGTTTGTCGATCAATTCTCTCCCTTGGGTGTCAATCGATTCTATGATGTTGTTCTCGATCATTGGTCGCCAATTGATGTCGACTGATGTCGTCTTGTTGGTGTCGATCGAGATATGATGTGTACCGTCGATCGATACTGCCAACAAAAGAGGTTTCAGCTGGGATCAATTTCCCTTGTTCTTTTGTATCGACATCATGTTGATTGGTGTTCACTGTTGGCATTTCTGATGAGCGGTGTGCATTTGGGCTTGACATGGACGGGTATCGATCGATGCTTGGCCGCGGATGTCGATCGTTGGTCGCCCGGATATGTCGACCGATGTCGTCTTGTTGGTGTCGATCGATGGCGTGCATTTTTACACAGTACTAGCTGGAAGGATGTGGATGTCGTGTGGCGAAGTTTGAGTGGCTCTGAATTCTTAATGTTCCTACGCATTGTTCAATGCTCTTGCTCTCCTCAGCTTTCTCTTTAACCAGAGCTTCTTGCTTTTTTACATCTTCTGCTGTCTGAAAAACCTGGGTGTCTAGCATCATGACATGGGCGTGCAAGACTTCAAATTTCTCATTCAGCTATTTGTGGATATAATCTGACCTCAGATTTAAGTATGCACTTATCATTTGCTGAATTTCTATGACTCTTTCCATAATAAATTTCATCCTATGATATATATTCGCGTCCTCTTCTGTAGCATGTTCCACCAACGAGACTTCATGTACATGATCAGTTTTTGTTCTCGACCTCAATGACCTTGTCATTATTCATAACATCTGATTGCATCATGTGAGTATCTATATTCCTGATATTATTGCAAGACACAAAGTTCTGAATCAGTCTTTTAGCTTTCGCTGGAATTCTGGTTTCAAATTTCCCTTTGCTTGCCTGATCCAGCATCATATGATCCTGCACATTAATACCCTTGCAGAAGAATCGCAGCAGTTGAACCTCCGTGAAACCATGATGTGGCCAGTCTTTTTGGTACCCCCTAAATCTGTCCCAAGAGCTTCTGAACCCTTCAGTAGGTCTTTTAGAGAATTTCAAAATCTTATCCCTTAGCTCTAAGGTCTTCGCATCATCAAAAAAAATAGTCAAAAAAGTAGTCTTGACATCGTTCCAGGTTGTGAGAGATCCTGGTGGTAGAAGTTTCAGCCAAACAACTGCATTCCCAAAGAGAGAATACTTAAATAACTTAAAGAGGAGATAGTATGTAGTTCTGTCATGCTCCGGGATGCTAAACACAAAACCCTCTAGTGTTTAAAGGTGGTCCATTGGATCTTCATGGGGAAGGCCATGAAATGGGTGCAAACGCACATGATTAAACTATGCAGGTCTTATATGACCGTAAATCTCCTGAATTCTCGAGGTTGAATCGCAGATCTGTTAACAAAGAGTTGAGTAGGCCTGATCAATTCTACTATCGGTCGATGCTCCGGGATTACAGCCCCCTCGTCTTTCTTTGTCTTCTCGCAAGTAGTGTCGATCGACGAAGAGTGGTTGGTGTCGATCGACAGCGAGGGGTTGGTGTCGATCGACAGCGAGGACTTGGTGTCGATCGACAGTGAGGACTTGGTGTCGATCGACAGTGAGGACTTGGTGTTGATCGACAGCGAGGAGTTGGTGTCGATCAATGTCATTGTGTTTGTATCGATCGACGGTGAAGTATTGGTGTCGGTCAATACTCGCTTCTCTTTGCGAGAAATCACTGCTTGGAGGCTGTCGACTGCCCTCGTAGACTTATGGATCGTGTGCGAATCAGCAGGTTCCTTTTTTGAAGAACCCAAAAATCCACTCCTCATTGCTTCCTGGTACTAATTTGTATGTACATGAAACACAAGAAAAAAAATTATGTAAGTAAACTAATATAGAAAAATATCTGAACTAAATCAAACAAATTGATTATAATGGCGAATCCTTGCTCCCCAACAACGGCACCAAATTTGACAGGAGGGGTTTTATGTATTTTAATAAAAACTCTATCAAATTAATCCTACAAACTATTCTTGCCAAGAGAGGTCAAATTGTAGTATTTAAAGATCGAATCCACAGGGAGCGTGGGCACACAATACACTCAATACAGTCGTGATTAAGCTAGGCAAAATAGATTAATAAACAGTAAATAAACTATACCAGATAATTGATTGATTGGTAAGTAAACAATAATAATAAATAGCTAGATCTAGGGTTTCAGGAAATTGGATTATAGAAGATAGAAGCTAAGGGTACTAATCATAGAACTAGTCTGATGACTCAGCTCTCGCTTGTTGACACGGAATGACCGTCGATCGATGGCAATGATCCTACAACGATTGATGATCTCTCGAGTTCACTAAATTATCTAAATCAACACTCGTTTGTTTCTAGCAACCTATCTCAACATGATTAATTCTGGTAGTAGACCATGCTCTCGCTTGTGCCTAACTATTCTATGATCATGGTTCTAGTTAGCTACTCTAGAACACAAGCAATAAACACAATTTTATTGATAGATCTAATAATCAGCCTAGCAATTCTATTGTTTGGCTAATCCATCGATACCATTAATAACCCTAAACCTAACAAGAGATCTACTCCGACATGATCTTTGTCACATAAATCATAGATGAATAGAATAAAACGTAGTCGTTAATAATGGCTTAGAAAACATACAAATAAGGTGTAAATCTTCCAAGGACATTCTGGTAATTTGTGGTGGATTTTGGGTTTTAATTCGACCATAAAACAAGTTGTGCATGTTTTCTGGTATCACTGTAGATCGACACCACGGCTGTGCCATCGATCAACACTCATTCATCTTCTCGAAAGCTTCCTCTCGCAAGGCAGTCAGACCATTCTTCAGTAAATCTGTCATAATTTTAGATCTAACTGTTAGATGGACCTCCAACCGGTGGCATTAGAAAGCTAACTCAAAGCTTTATATTTTGTGAAACGATCATCTCAATTGCACCGTGTGAAGATCTCCATCCATAGCAAACAATCTGACGTATCTGCGCAGTTCTGCATCTATAAAAACTCCAGAATCACCAAAGTTCTCCAGAACGTACCTGAACCTGTAAGTACTCTAAAACATACTCCAAACACATATAATAGACTCTAAATAGGACTGATATTATGGCACAATAATGATAAATATCAGATTCGATCATGTATGAATATGCTTACATCTACTTTGAGAATAAATCAGTTAAGACTAGGACGAAAAGTTTATGTTTTGATTTGTGTACAGGGCTGATGATATCATTGACCAGCGTATTAATGGATACAATGCCGAAATTGATGAAAGAATATCTGTGGTTATTGAATTGTTGGTGAAAGTTTTTGGAAATTTTCACATTTTTGTGTGAACTTCTCGCAGTCTTTGGCCATGGTCGGCCAATAGTAGTTGTGGCATTTTACTTTGACTGCAAAGGATCTTATGCCAGTGTTTTCCGCAAGATCCAGTATCGCAGAAAAATTCGGGTTGTACCGAGTTTTCCTCTGAAGGGAGACCGATCTTGTTTGCATCATCGTCTTGCGAGTGGATTAGATTTATGATGCTTGGAGGTCTGATGCTTGGGTGTTCTATGAATTCCACGGTAGACCCGGGTCTAAGCTAGATGATAGAGCAGCCAAAGCGTCGGCCTGAATGTTTTATGCACGGGGAATTCATGTGAGAGAGAATTGATCGAAATCATGGGCAAGATCATGAATGAGTTTTAAATATGAATACCTATTTTCGTCTCTTGTTTTGTATTCCATACTATATATATATATATATATATATATATATATATATATATATATATATATATAGAGAGAGAGAGAGAGAGAGAGAGAGAGAGAGAGAGAGAGAGAGAGAGAGAGACTCTAAACTTATCTCAAAAGTATTTTTGCAGAAACTTTCTGATGTTTATTTCTCGTAAAGTTGTTTGGTACAATCTTTTTAAGAAAGAAAGTTTTTTGTTAGCTCTTAATAGATTCATATTAATCTTGGCCATTGATTTTAAGATCAGCAATTTTGATCTCAAAAAAAGTACTAGAAATGACAAGTGCTAATATAGCCATGGTTTACGATTAGGGTAATTCTCTTAAATAACTTTTTTAAGTTTTTTCACAAAAATAGCCCTCACAGAAGAAAATGATCAAAATACTTTTTTTATTTAGAAAATTTTAATTTTATTTTTAAAAAATTTAAGACCCTAACCCCAAATCCCCCTTAACTCTAAATCTTAAGTCTATATTAGTCAACCTTAGGGGTATAAATGTATATTTATCTCTTTAATGAAATATTTTAGTTATTTTCTTCCTTGAATACTATTTTTATGACAAAAAAAAATTAGAGTATTTCTTTTACGATTATGACGAAGAAATATGTGCTACTAAACCAAAACATTAACATGCATGTGAAGAAACTTTAACGGTTTATGACCAAGAAAAATAAAAGGGCAATTCTCTTAAATAGCTTTTTTATGTTTTGTCACAAAATAGCCCTCGAAAAATAAAATGACAAAAATAGTTTTTTTTGAAATTTTCAACTTTTTTTTTGAAATTTGAAACCCTATCCCCAAACTCACCCCTTAACTCTAAATTCTAGAGTCTAAATTAGTTAACTTTAAGGGTATAAATGCATATAAATACATTTTTAGCTTCTAAAAAACATATTTTGGTCATTTTCTTCCTTAAAAACTATTTTTGTGAAGAACAAGCTAAAATGGGATATCTAAGGGAATTTCTCAAAACAAAATCAAGAGAAATTAAAGATATCATAACCAAAACTTACCAATTCAAGCAAACCGGCGTATCAAACCCTTTTACTGCTTTGATTTTTTTTATATCTACGAAATAGTTTTTTGCCTCTTTTAATTATCACCACCTATTTTTTGGGTAAATTACCAAAACCAACCTAAAACTTGAAACTAAATACAAAAGTGTAGTTAAAAATTAATCAAATACAAAAATAACCTAAAATTATAGTGAAATTATAACAGATCCCTTATGACAAAACAAAAAAAAAAATAGTATGTGTTTTTACTTTTATAGTCTATTTAAGTCTTCTATTTTTTAAGTCTTATGTGGTTTTGTAAGTCTTCTGAAAAGACTTCCAAGAAGTCTTCTCTTATAATAAATTTTAAAATAGTTTATAAATTATATAAAATATATTTTTATGTGGAAAAAATTAAAATCATGTAATAATAAATATTTGTAAATGATGTAAATTAAGATCTAGTAAATTTAAATTGTTTTCAACAAAGATGAGTGAATGTATATCTCATGATCTTCTTTGGTCTAGGGTTTGGTGACATTTGTTATAGTATTGTATGTATTTTTAAGGTTGGATTTTGGAAGCTTAACCATTTTTTAAAAAATTATTTTTTACAGAAATGTGTTTAGTTTTGTGTATATTAAACACTTTTGGAGTTGATTTTAATTTAAGTGAAGTGTTTATTGGTATTTAGTTATTTCTTTAGTGTAGGGTTTAGAAGACTTAAGTCTGCTAAAAGATATTGCGCTAAAAAACTTACATATAAGCCTTCTGGGCGAATAGTAAATTCAAGGGTTAGAAAACTTTCAGGAAGTCTTCTGAGACTTCCAGAAAGTTTTATCTCTTCTAAACTTCCATGGAAGTCTTATGAATCAAAAATATTTAACCTAATTAAAAAAAATTTCTCTATATAAAGAAAATTTACATATTCTCTTTCTTCCACTCAAATTGCTGCAAGAAAATGTAATGTATCTCATTCTAAAACTCTCAAACCTCTCTCTAATCTCTTTTAACTTGAAAACACTAAATTTTATATCAAATTCTAATTTTTATCTCATGTTTTCTCACTGATTTATCTTGTTTTTGCAGATTTTTATTATATAGTTCTCATCTTCTATTCCTTTAAAAGTAGATATACAAATTTTAGATACTTATTTTGTATGTGATCAACCTCATATGATTGTTATAAAAGTAGATCTATATATTAGTTTCTAAAAAAGTATAGATTCAATCTCATATGATTGTTTTATTTATTATTTTGAACTTTTTCCGCTTTAAGGCCATTTGAATGATTTTGGATTTGCAGGTTTGCAGGTTTTTCAGATCTGGAAGGTTTTCTCGATGTCTTTTGACGGAATCTTCTCCCATGTCTCCTTTTTCATAACATATTTGAGTGTTTTAGTAAGTTTTCATGTCTGATTTTCATCATTTGGTAACTTCTTATTGCTTAAAGCTCTTACATTTTTTTCCAAATTAAAACTCTTTAACCTCTTTCTAATCTTTTTGAACTTGAAAAACAACAAAGTCTTCTCTCATGCAGGTTTTTCAGATCTGAGTCAGACTTTAGAAGATTTTTGAGAAGACTTTGTTTTCAGTCGGAAGACTTTCAAAAAGTTTTCCAGTGCATTATATGTTATAAAACTCTGTCATAAGACTTTCTATAAGTCTTCTAACATAATGTACAAGAAGACTTCTTGACAGTCTTTTGACAAAGTCTTCTCTCATTGTCCCAAGTGAAGTTTAATCTTATCTTTGTGGAGGAATGATCTATAGTTTCATGTGTAGTAATTTTGCTTATGATTTATTTTGTGATTTTGTACGTGTAATCTTTTTTTTTTGTAGATTGTTTTATAAATTTGAAGAGATTTTAATGAATTTTTTGGAAATATTTTTATGTCTTACAATATTATCTTGCCAAAAGTATCTAAAATTATTGAAATTGTTGGTATCAAATTCAAATATACAAAAATTACTCTAACACTTATAACATAACACAACAACACAAAAACTTAGTTAATCAAATTCACAAAAAACAAACTTTCACTTGAGGTAATCTGGGAAATTTTCGGAAGAAGTCTCAAAAAAAATTGAAAGTCTTCTATAATTTTTCTGGAAAATCTTCTAGTATATAATGTAATAGAAGACTTCATGAAAGTCTTCTAACTTATAATGTACTAGAAGACTTCATGTAAGTCTTCTAACTTATAATGTACTAGAAGACTTTCATGGAAGTCTTCTCTCATTATCTAGAAACATTAATAAACATGAATATTGGTAAGCTCATAATTATCACCAGTTTAATTATAAGTTTAATTCAAGAGCTTCAATATTGATTAATATACATGAATTAACAAGAAAATATTTAAAACAAATCTCTTTAATTTTAGAGAAAATAAAAGTTTATTAAACATTGACTTAGAAGACTTATAAGAATTCTTCCGGAAAGGTTATTTTTAAAATTATAAATTTTCAAAGGAAGACTTCGAGAAAAGTCTTCTCTGAAAGTCTTCCTTTGTAAATCTTGGCTTACTTTTTTTGAAATTTTTTTTTTTGATAACATCAAAGAAGACTTCCACGAAGTCTCCTAGAATAAATAGGTTAGTTTTGCAATTGACCAAATTGTGTTAGAAATTTGACTTTCTATGGAAAACTTCCAAGAAGTCTTCCAACAAATAAATTCCAAGAAAGTCTTGTAAGTTATTGATGAAAGTCTTCCCACTATTGTGAAAGTCTACTTAGGTGACTTTTGCAATTAAAAAACAAAAACTTAAATATCTAATTTTAACTAGAAGACTTCCAGTAAGTCTTCTGTCATAACCAAAGGTGTGACTAAAATCACAGAAAAATAAAGGTGGAAGACTTCCTAGAAGTCTTCTAATTAAAAATTAAATATTTGAATTTTAATTTTCAGTTGCAAAAGTAATCTAAGAAGACTCAGTGAGAAGACTTCCACCGACAATTGAGAAGACTTCTATAAAGTCTTCCGACAGAAGACTTCATGGAAGTCTTCTATAGAAAAACAAATTTCTGACACAATTTGGTCAATTGCAAAACGAACATATTTTTGAGAAGAGTTACATGGAAGTCTTCTCATTTTTTAAAAAACAAAGAAAAGTTGGAAGATTTCTAGAAAGTCTTCTCTAAAAAACAAATATAAAGTCAATTGCAAAACTAACATATGCTTTGACCAGAAGACTTCTGTAGAAATCTTCTCGATGGAGAAGACTTCAAGTTTAGCTTTCTCCACAAGTCAGATCTGGAAAAAAATAAAAATTCTTCTTAAATCCGGTGAGATTCATGTTTAACTTCTCTAAGTATATACTCCCTCCGTTTCATATTAGTTGTCGTTCTAGGTTTATGCACACAGATTAAGGAAACATTTAATTTTACATATTTTCAAAATAAAAACACTATTACCAATACACCTAACCATATATCAACCAATAGAAAAATAGAGTATATAATATTACCAATAAATTTTGCATTGAAAACCGAAAACGACACTTATTTTGAAACAAAAATTCTACTCCAGAACGACATCTAATTTGAAATGGAGGGAGTATCATTTCTTAGTGAAAGTTCCCTACTCGTTCTTGACCAAGAATCATGAACTTGAGTAACATTAACAAGCTTATAAATTTTGAAATAAAAAATTGGGATTTAGGAAGGAATAAGAGAGGATAAATTGAGATTTGAGTAACATTAATAACATTAATAAGCTTATAAATTTTGAAATTAAAAATTGTGTGTAATAAATAAGAATATAAAGATGTAGATATTGATTTTAGAAGCTCATTTGTAACTCAATACAAATTTAACACATACTCATGAAACATATTATCTATACGACCATATATATATGAATATATATTAGTTTTATTTTAATTAAACATATTTATCATAAAAAATTTAAAATTTTATTCAAATTTCATATATTTTAAACAAAAATTTAATTTGCTAATTAACAATGTACACAGATGTGGAAATGTAATTTCTTAACATATTTAAATAGTTTTTAATATAATAAATATATATTTTAATTCATTTAGCTTCTTTTTGCTAAGAATGTGAATATCATTAATGAATAATGAACATTTGATACAAGATTAAACTTGGATCCAATTTTCTATTGAAGCTAGATGGTTCCTAAATGTTGCAAAAAATAAACACTTAGATCATCTCTAATGGTGTATCATTTTGAGGAAAACATAAAAAAAAATGAGGGAAAACCTTCTGCAATGGTGCATCATTTTGAGGGAAATAATCAGTTTGTGAATAATACTCCCTTCCCTCCTTTTTGTTAAGATTTTTATTTATAAATTAATATTTAAACTTTTATATAATTGTGTTTTATATCTAAAAAACTCAATATTTGTTTGTACTTTAGAAAAAAAACTATTAACACTTTCATAATATAATTATAAGTTTATATAAATCCTTATATCTTTTTAGAAATTAAAGTTATGTACATAATGAAGATTTACTTAAAATAAAATCACACTTGAGTTAAATTTGTAATTTTATAAATAGTAACAATTATTTTAGAGTTAATAATAAGTATTAATAACATAATATTAATTGAAATTATTATTTTTGAGAGAAAAAAATAAAGGGAACCATTGGAGCAAAATACAAACTCATTTGAGTTTACATCATTTTGAGGGGGAAAATGATTTAAACCATTGGAGATGCCCTTAGAAACAAAGATAAGCGTACCTAATTTATAAGAACAGAAGATAGGACTAGTTCCAAACAAAAACAAGTCCAGAAGATTAAGCACTGAATGTCACAATCTCTCCCCAAAAAACTGCACCTGGCCGTTTACTCTCTCTCTCTCTCTTATGAAGCAGGCAGTAGGTTGCAGGCTGAAACCGGCCACTCCACACAATATATTACCAGGAGCAGAGGAAAGGAAAAAGTCGACACTAACAACGCAAAAGATGCTTTCCGGTGTTGAAGAAGGGGCAGACTCGAGAGAGTCCACAAAGATGGGAAAACAAAACCAGCAGATGAGAAACCTCTGAGACAGCAGCGGCAGAATGGGAAAGTCCCCAAAACCCGAGCACACCAACAAATCGGAGGAGCCAACTGAAACTGAGAATCGCTATGGTAAGTTGGCAGTAAACTTGACTGAGGAAGAGGCTCTGAGCAGAATGTCTCAGCTCTGCCAAACTCAGAAGAAATAGAGTCTTAGAGGAGAGTCTCTACACAACTTGAATCGATGAGGGAAGAGAAGCACTAGCAAGGCACGGCGGAAGAGAATAAAGGAGAGGCAGAGACACTCTAGGTCCGCTCCTCCACGGATTGGGATGACGGATCTGGCCAAGATCTATCGACAGAAACCAAACAGCAGAAAACAAGCAACCTGAGCCAGATCTACTTTACACCTCCTCGCCCACGCTCCAGGGAGGGTCAGAATGCTCTACCTTTCTGTTTAGATCTGCCGTATCAGAAATCCATAGCAAATAGGTAAAGAGAAGGTGGCTCAAACATATTAGAACAAGACAAAAACAGAAGCTGAAGTGACGAAGGAGGGGAAGGGAGGTCGACGGCTAGAGGCCGACCGTTGACCGCCAGAAACGAGATGAAAGAAACAGTTGATCTAGGTTAGGAGGTGGGAGGGAGAGATGAAAAAGAAAAAAATCTCTCCCGTCTCTCTAAGAATATGGGTTGTTGGTTTGCTTTTAAGATTCGCTTACATAAATATATTAAAACATATATATTTACAATAATAAATAATTTTATTAAGATTCATTTCAGAAATATGTTTTTTTAATTTGTAAAAGAAATATATATTTTGGCTCATTTAGCTTAATAGAATTTAAATGGACTCTTTGTTAAGATCCACTTACATAAATATATTTAAAAAAGGGCTTTTTTGCTCAATAACCAAAATTTGAATGGAAATTAAGAATATAGCATTGATTTTGACGTTATTAAGTAACTAACATTTAGCTCATATTTTACCCGGTTATACCCTCTCTATTAGCAAGTATCCGGTGAAATAAAGAAAAAAATGTGACATTGTCACTTAGAATTGTGGACAAGAATAAAACACTATTATTTACAATCACTTCACGTAAAACAAGCCACGTCACCACTAATTGACCTCATACATATTTATTGTGTGTAGTAAATCCAGTGGATAAAACAAAAAACTAAACTTTTTCAGTAAAGAATGTATTTTATATCGATGAAATAGTATAGAACTCTAATCTCATCTATAATTTTTAAATACTAAATTTTATTTCAACCTCAATCTCTAAATACTAAACCCTAAACTCTAGATCATAATCACTAAACCCTAGATCATAATCACTAAACCCAAACCCAAATATAAACTATAATATATATATATATATTTTAGTACTTAAATAAAATAAGAATAAAAAAATAATATATAACATTTCATAATATTAAACTATACTATATAAAAACTCGTCTATTCTATTTATTAAAATCAAAATAGTACACATATTACATTTTTATATATAAAGTATAATGATCTTCCTGAACAAATTGAGTATGGTTCAATCTGCTATTACATGTACAAACCCCATCAATACCCTCTTAACATCCTCTAAATACTATATCCAACCCAACTTCTAAATACTAAACCCTAAACATGAACCACTAAATCCAAATCATATACTAAACCCTAAGTTTTAATCATTAACCCTAAACCTAAATATAAAATATAATATATAGTTATAATATGAAGAATATGTGAAAAGGAAAAATTAAGCTATTCCATTTAACGCAAATAGTATAGAAATATCAAAGCGTTGTAGATTATATAGTTTGGTAGTTCGAAGAATGAATAAGAATAATATTGCGTAATCACTAAATAAATAGAACATGATAAACATTATATTACTTATTAATGAATACTATGAAGAAGAGAAATGTTAATACACCATCATGTTCTATTTCACTTAAATAGTATAGAAATACTACAATAGTGTATATTATAAATAGTTTAGTAATCTTAGATAAATAATTACACTTACGCTTACGTGAATAATACTATGTTATACCTTTTTGCGTTGAACATGATATAGTTGCTGAATCATCTTCTACATATCCTCATATTTCTCCGATACAACACACATTCATCGGTCCACCACCATTACTTTTCACCACCAGATTTACATAATATCTCAGGTCCGTGTTAGGATCTGCTTGTTCCAATCCAACTTAGAAAATTAATAGCAAAAGAGAATATGAAGACAAAAGATGGAAGAAATTGATCTTTTGATTTCATACATCACACAGATACACCACTAGAAAAAAATTAACAAAGATAAATTGATTATAAGAATAAAGTAATGAAAAGAGAAGAAGGGAGAAGAAGTTAACCGGTTGTCTTTAAGGGTAGTTTGGTATATATTTTAGAAAATACGTTGAATATCTTAGTCAAATTTTTTTTTAGCTAGTTACCTAATTATAAGATGTTTGATAGTTATACAATCCAATTTCCCTTTAAAAAAATATGTTTACAATCTTCTTATTATAAAAAATAGAGTTTCTCTTATTGTAGGTTGTGCCACGTCATTAAATAGTGAATCATGGATGTGACAAGTAGAAACACTAAAAACTACATGATTTGTGGGTTTTTACGTGTTTAACTTGGACCACTACTCAATAAAAATTGGCTCTCACTATTATTGTATACCGTCATAGTATCATATTTGTTTATGTATCCTTCTCCCCACCCCGACTTGCTTAGTATTTACCTCCTACCGCCTTAGAAACTCATGATTTGTTACATTTAACCATTCTTTCCGATCATAACCTGGAAGAACCCAACCCCGGTATCTAATCTATTGGTTTTCTTCTCGCCATAGAAAAAAAATCTTGGAACGCTATGAAAGTCTGATGCATTTAGTCCTCACCTTTAACGCCCTGATTAACAACATCTTCAACTCCTCACACGATTTGTAATTCAATGCATCCCCCATTACTGCCATTTTTGTAATCTTCCAAAGAAACTCATATCTTCATTCCATTATACGACTTCAAAGTCTCTTACATCACAGTTTCCTCTCTCGGTAGTTCTCAACAGGTTTTGGTTTCATTCCTTACTTTACTTTCTCCTCGGAAGTCAGCGTCTTAATAGCGTTGTTACCGACTTCTTGCTGTCAATCAAAAGAGGTTCAGGTCTTGATTGTTTTTTGTTTTTAAAATAGTTTTTGGTTTTTATTTTTCAAAAACCATTTTTTTAGCCAATCAAAATTTTTAAAAAACTGATTCCCTAAAACTAAGAGAAACAAAAACCTATTTCTATAGCCAATCAAGATTTTAGTACAAGAGTTTTCCTATAAACTAGGGAAATCAGTTTTTACTTTCTATATCAACTTTTAAGTAAGAAACCAAAATCTACTGTTTTTCAGTTTTTGTAGAGAAGTACGTAAGTTATACATATTTTCTTAGCTTTTGGTAGTATTAATATAACATGCATCAACTGAAACTATGTAAATGTTGATATATAAAGGTTTTTATCTATTTACTTTGGAAACACAAAGTAAATATATTAATATAATATATTGTATTAATCTTAAGAAATAAAAATAGCCATTCAACTTAAAAATATACAAAAATTATAATTATTTCAAAATTTTAAGTATTTTAATTTTTGTATATTTTATAGATATTTTATAAATATATTTTAGAGGAGCACATAGCTTTTTACGTATATTTTCTTAGTCTTTATAAATATTAAGATAACATGTATCAACATTAATTAAATGTATATGTTTCAAAGTAAATGTATTTTTATTTTATAATATTTTGTATTATTTATACATAAATTTATTATTTTATAAATAAAATTTAAATATTTTATTACTATTTTGTTGTATTATTTTAAAGCAATGTATTAATTATATTTTTCTGAAAAAATGCATCAAAATCAAAAATCAAAATCTAAAAACCAAAATCAAAATCTAAAAATCAAATTCAAAAACAAAAATCTAAAATATCAAAAACCAAAATCTAAAATCTAAAAACCAAAAACTAAAACTAAAAACTACTAAAACAATCATCACCTCAGTGTCTCTTGGGTTTTTGAAAATGGTGGGTTTTATTGTATTTCAGTGTAACTCCTAACCTGAGAATTTCTAAAGGAGGTCGCTTTTGTTGATCTGAAACCCATTACCATAGAATCTCAAGATTGCAACTTTACATGGGTTTAGGTGTTTGCAGTTAATGGTTCTTTAGGATATATAAAGTTTGCTACTTTGATTTGGTGCTAGCTTTGTATATATGGTTTAAACATATTTTCGATTGAGTTTCAGGTGATAGCTGTCAATGGGTAGTTTCCAGGACCTTTGTTTAATGCTACGACCAACTACAATGTTGTTGTTAGAGTCTTCAATTATTTGGATGAGCCTCTTCTTTTGACTTGGTGAGACTAAGAGCTTTCTTTTCTATACCAACTTATCAGTTATCACTAAAATACTTGGTTCTCATTTGCTATGTAAGTGCTGATATGCTTCTTGAGTTCTTTTAATTTGTTTTTTGGAATAGGCATGGGCCGCCTAGCATCCAAATGTGTCGTAACTTGTGGAAAGACAGTCTTCTTGGCACACACTTCCCTATTCCTCCGAGATGGAACTTTACTTACCAGTTTCACGTGGAAGATCAAATTGTAAGTTTTTCTACTCTCCCTCACTCAACTTTCAGAGAGCATCTGGTAATTTTGGTCATGTTGTGATTAATAACCGGAACAATAATCTTATCCTTTTCATACAGCCTGACGGTGAAATGGTACACTCAAGACCATAAAGTATGTAATAATCACTTTGGTATTTTGTCTACGTTTCATTATTGTTGCCCTTTTATAATCTATACCTTTGCTTTTCAGGTTTTAAGGAGAATACTTGACTATGGGAAAGAGCTTGGGATGCCAGATAGAGTCCTCATCAATGGAAAGGGTCCTTACAAGTACAACAGTAGTATACTTGATGCAATTGATTACTTGACCACTCATGTTGAACTAGATACTAAAAGTTCTTCTATCACTTTGTCTCATGAGATGGATGACTCTTCTCATGTGGGAAAAACCTTTAAAAGCTTGAAGGTCGCGTTGTTTACTTTCTCTGCAATTCTGAATTTTAGTACAACTTTATTATAACAACAATTTTGTTTTGATTAGATTCATTGAAACTACTTTCTGCTAATTTTATTTTCTCTATAGCTTGACAACATAGAAACTAATAGTACATTTGTGCATTTGCAAGAATAATCACAGACTTATGACTCTAATTACTCACGAAACTTATTAAAAATATTCATGGTTGTGAATTTTATTACATACAATACATGTGTTTGTAAATAGCCTGAACTTGAGGTATCGACAAATGTTACTATAAACTGCAAAGCTTTGTAGATTGAGTCTCTAAGCTTCTTAAGGGTTAGTCTGATTGGTAAAATTATGAATTTTACATTCTTCAAGTACAAACTTCCATGAGTAGTTTTACAAAACGTCATCAATTTGCACTTACAATATTAATGATGAAAGAGATATTACAACAAAGTTTGCATTAAATAAATGCTCTTTTAGTCTAGAGAGTTTTGAGTATTAAATAATTTTATTTTAAATTGCAAAGTTCTAAGAAGTATTAAAATGCATTCCACTTATTATCAAATTCAAAGTAGAACTAACAATAACAAATATAGTGAAACATTAATTTTCACACATTTTTAATGGTTAAAAAATATATAATTTCAAAAAATTAAAAATAAGAAAAATTAGATAACAAAAATGAAAATCAATTTATTTTTACAAAAATTAATTTAATATTTATAATGAATTTATTTTGTTTACCCACCGTATGTTAGTAATAAATAATTTTATTACGACCCGTTTACAGAAATATGTTTCTCTTTTAATTTTTAATTTTTAAAATTTAATTATTTTTTAGGAAAATCATTTTAAATATATTTTCATAAAAATTAAAATAATTTAAATTTTATTTGAAATATAAATGAGTCTAAACAAATCTAAATTGGCTAATGTAATTATCGTGAATTTAAATTGAGAACCATATTAGATCTTAAATCATAAATGTTTAAACAAGTTTCAGGGTTTAAAAATACATATGGATCCTAATTAGGGCAGACGTAAATGAAACTGGTATATCCATCTTAAAATGCATTACTCTATAGGTCACATTTTGTATTTTCTTTTCATTATAAGTCACTTCCTACTTTTTAAGCACATTCACGAAAAATGAAATGATTTTTGGACATTTATACCCTCATCGAAAGAAAACCAGAAATATGGGTAAGTTTGGGGTAGTATAAATTGTAACTGAGTGTAGTTAGTATTTTTTGATTTTATATATTTGGTTATTATTGTTTCTATTATTTCACTTTGAATTTTCATTTATTTTTATCCAAAATTTTAAGATATATAAAACAATTATAATTAAGATAATAAATTATATATGAAATTCTCTATTTTTTAACATTCATTTTCATATATATATATACTAACATGTATATGGAAAAAAATGTGGACATGGACAATAAAAAATATATGAACATGATAAAAATGTGGATACCAATAAAAGATGTGGACATCTCACAAATAGACGTCGACATGTGCAAAAGACTGTGGACATAGATATTTTCCACATTTATTCATTGTGTGGATGAATGTTTTGAACAGCAAATTGTGACAAATATATTTTATTCACTTTGACTACACGAACCATCATCTATACCATTTTATACACTTCTTTTCTTTGTCAAACAAACATAAATTAGAAAAAGGTTCAAACTTTGATCCAAAAGAATCATCAAAGCTCAAAGATCAAAACAATTTAGCAGACACCTATGAACGATGCTAAACATACACATATGTCTTATCATTTTGCAAAATTGTATGAGAAAACAGACTCTGAGAAAACAAGAAAACTAAATTATGGATGAAAAAATTGTATAAGTAAATTGTGGATGAACAGATTGTGAATGGACAAGTTGTGTACACATATTTCAGACAGACCGGTAAAAAAGATTCATTAAAGACATGACATGTTTTTACCTTTATTATCTATTTGCTTTGAGTGAAATCAAACTCGCTAGAATTGTTACATATTGAGGAACTTGACGAGCAGTCTTGAGTCTTGACGTGCATTTGAGTTAATAATGTTCATCGACTTGAAGAAAAACCAGAAAAATGAAGTTTGAGTTAAGAAACAAAAGGTAAAAAGAACAAAAGGTTAGTGGAGAGATAAAATGGACAAACAACAAGTGAAATGTGTCTCTCAACTGGAATGTGCATTTATGTGCAATTAAGAAGACAAAATGTGACTCACAGTGTATTTTTTCAAGATTTAAAATCTCTAATAAAGCATTAGATTGGGTTCTTATTTGTTTTTACAATAAAAATATTTTGATCTTTGAAAATAAAGGTTAAAATCTAGTAAACTTTTTAATCGGATAACAACTATATATTATAGGTGATTATTAAGAAGTCGCATAATTTAATGTTAACTATTTGCAAATATAAAATACAATAAATAAATATGACATCAAAGTTTGAATTGCAAAAAGAAAGAAATTTGAGAGTTTTAATCAACACTAGATTTGGATCCGCGCAACCGCGCAGGTGTTAACTTTCATTTTTATTTACATAGATATTTTGTTTTATTTCAAGAATAGGGTATATGCAAATATGTATATCTATTTTTCAAATATTAGTTTGTGATTCAATTTTATTGGTTTTCATCAAATTAATCATTTCAAAATATAACATATATTTGTATCTTCTTTTATATATTTTTGTTTGTTGAAATAATATTTGATTATTGAACTCATGAACTTTTTAAATCTAAT
Source organism: Sinapis alba (assembly GCA_012274485.2). Lineage (NCBI taxonomy): Eukaryota > Viridiplantae > Streptophyta > Magnoliopsida > Brassicales > Brassicaceae > Sinapis > Sinapis alba. Next base: position 237,854 of record MU105728.1, on the reverse strand, counting down.
TTGGTAAAATATCAAATTATTTTCACTTCTAAAGATATTGTAACATTTCAAATATAATGATAAAGCATAATTTTGAATGATAAATGTTGATTTTTTTAACCCGTGCAACCGCGCAGGTGTTTGTTTTCATTTATTTTTTATAAACATTTTGTTTTTACTTCTAAATTGGTATATATTACAATAATCACATATATAAGATATTTATATAAAATTTTCAAACATAATAATATTATAATATACTTGTTTTTCATTAAATATATAGTTTCAAATTTTCACATGTATTTGTATCTTTTTCTATATATTTTTGTTTGTTGGATTATTATTTCATTGTTGAACTCGTAAATATATGAAAAGTTTGGTAAAATATTAAATTACTGTCATCTCCAAAGTTATTGTAACATTTCAAAAAAAATGAAAGTTTTTAAAACAGACTAATGATCATAAATTATAATGATCATAAACCGCCAATGTGTGAGGCATATATAATTTAAGGCATATGTATGAGAATAATGTATGTATAATGTTGGTCCGAACATTTAAATTATGAACCGATTTTGTTTAGTAAATGTTTAGACCAAACCGGATGAATATTATAAAAGTCATGTTTTGATGGTTGGTTTTATGAAGATTGCAGGTAAATGTAATTTAATAATATTGAGGCAAATCTACGTTGGTAAAACAGACCGAAATAGTAGGCTTAGGTCATTAAATTTCCGAATATATCGAATGTTCGAATAAATCATAATAATAATAATATATAATATATAAGAATTAAATAATTATAAGTTTGTTGGATAGGTCCAACTTAAAAAATCACACATAAAGGTGTAACTTCTATTTTAATAGAAAAGATTTCATAAAATGTTGATCATCTACTTTTTTTCTAAATCTTACTGTAAAAAATTCTAACACAAAAATCTGACGCTTCTATTTCCTATACAAAATAAGATTTTTTTTAATACATTCATGCACATTTAACTTATTTCTTTCATTAAATGTGAGGTCAAAATTATCATTATACTTCAAACTATAATCCAACCATCTAAATACCAAAAAGTTTTGGTTAGTTACTTAATTATCGACCATATATTCACCTTAATAACTTAGAGAAAACATTAAGAAAAATATTTCATAGAAAAGAGTTTTTTTAAAAAAAACTTTTTCAGATATTTAGAAACTAGGTATTTTGCCCGCATATACGGGCTTAAGCGTTTATAATTATTTATTAATACATATATTATTAATTAAAAATTATAACGATAAATTATTATTTATGTTTTTATTTGAAAGTTCTTACATAATATAATTTTTTAAGAATTTTATTGTATACTATATTCATTATTAATAACTAATTTTTTAAAATCACTTAATATTTATTTTCAATTATGTAAAATTAAGAATTTTATTTGAATAATATTTACTTTTATATTTTCTGATTTTGAATTTATAAATTTTAATTAACATATTTTCAGATAATAACACAATATATATAGGAATTATTATTTAATTTTAAAATATATTTTTAAATTTTGGATAATTCTTACTATTGTCAATTTTAATCAATTATCTAATTAATTAAATTTGAAATTCGTTTTTCATTTTTAGGTATTTTTTATAAAAATTTATTAAGGGTATAAATGATATTAACCGCTCTAACTTTTAACGTGAGAGTTCCGTTGTGAAAAATCACTTCGCAAATAATAGTATAGATAGATAGATAGATGTGAATTATTCATTAAGCATCAAACAAAATCTTGAATTATTTTGCAAAATTTAACTTCAGTACGAGAGATAAAAAAAACCGTAAGAACTTTATCCCGAGTAATTTTCGTGTTTGTTTGCTAACCATAATATTGCTAAGGATCATAGTTAATCTAGAGAAATAAAATAAAATATATTCTTAACAAAGTTACTGAAACTGGAGAGACCAAGAGTTGACTTTTTCCTTGCCGGAGAAAATATGTATGAAATGGGCGACGATAGGCAGATAAGAATCGGAGTGTTGAGCTGCACGAACATCGTCAGAAAAGTGTCTCGAGCCATCAATCTAGCTCCGAACGCTACTCTATCAGCCATAGCCGCCAGCATCACTAACTCCCTCGACGAAACGAAATCGTTTGCCGCAGCTAACAATTTCCCTCCGACCGCGAAGATTCATGGCTCTTACGAGTCCCTTCTAGAAGATCCTGATGTCGACGCCGTCTACTTTCCTATTCCGGCTAGCCTCCACGTCGAGTGGGCTGTACGCGCCGCCCAGAAGGGGAAACACATACTGCTTGACAAGCCAGTTGCTCTTAATGTTCACCAGTTCGATCTGATAGTTGAGGCTTGTGAAGCTAATGGGATTCAGTTTATGGATGGGACTCAGTGGATCCACAATCCTAGGACGGCTAAGATTAAGCAGTTTCTTACCGATCCTGTGAGTTTTGGCCAGCTCATTACCGTAAGTAAGATTAAGGATTCATTTGGATTTAACTGAATAAAAGTTTGAAACGAGTTTCGTTTCTAATATTTGTTTCAGGTGCAAAGTTGTTTCTCATTTGCAGCAAACGAGAACTTTCTAAAGAACGACATACGTGTAAAGCCTGGTCTTGATGGTCTCGGTGCATTGGGTGATGCTGGATGGTACACAATCCAAGCATCTCTTCTCGCCAACAGCTTCAGACTTCCGAAAACAGTCACTGCCTTGCCCGGTCATGTCCGTAACGATGCAGGAATCGTTCTCTCTTGTGGTGCACTGCTCCATTGGGAAGAAGGGGTAACCGCAACAATCTACTGCTCTTTCTTGGCTAATGTAACAATGGAGACAACTGCCATCGGTACAAAAGGCACTCTCCGTCTCCACGACTTTGTTATCCCATTTCAAGAAACCGAGGCCTCCTTTACTACAAGCACTACTCTATCCCTCACCGAGCACACAATCGTGAATGAGATTCCACAAGAGGCGTCTATGGTGATTGAGTTTGCTCGGTTAGTTGGAGAAATAAAAATCAGGGGTGCTAAACCGGATGGGTTTTGGCTTAACTTTAGCCGGAAGACGCAGGTTATTGTTGATGCCGTGAAAGAGTCGATTGATAATAACCTTGGACCGGTTCTTGTATCAGGCCGGTGATTCAAAGAAAGAGCTCCCTTCAGCTTTCTTGTGTCTATGCTTTAGATTAAAAAAAAAAATCACGATCCTACTGATCTTTGATAAAAGAAAAAAAACAAAATAAGCATCAATCGACTTAGATATTAATTAAAATTAAAAACTTTTACAAAATGATGTCAAGTGAAAATGGTATTATGGTAACTAAAAGTCATCCATAATATTTACTGTTATTTTATAATTTTCTGGTATTTCTATATTTGGCTGTGAAGATAAACGTAACTAGTTGACAAAAGGAAGATAAACGAACTAGTAGCAAATGAATTGAAACAAAGTTAGCTATGTAAATTGATGTGATTCTGGACTGTTATATATGAGTTGATTTATGAGTTCTAGACTTGAAAGACATTATCAAATCAATCCATGATGTTAGTTAGTATGTCTAACCTATTTTTATAAGAGAAATTCTCTTGGATAGCCTTTTTACCTTGTTTGTCACAAAAATAGTTTTTAAGGAAGAAAATGATTAAAATGTTTTTTTTAGAAGCTAAAAAAATCATTTATATGCATTTATACCTCTAGGGTTAACTAATTTGCACTTTAGGGTTTAGAGTTAAGGGGTGGGTTTGGGGTTAGGGTTTCAAATTTTAAAAAAAAAATTAAAAAAAAATCAAAATTTCAAAAAAAAAAAAAAAGTCTATTTTGGTCATTTTATTTTTTTAGTGCTATTTTTGTGACAAAAACTTAAAAATGGCTATTTAAGAGAATTGTCCATTTTATAAAGCCACAAGTCCAAGAAAATTTAAATGGGCAATTCTCTTAAATAGTCATTTTTAAGTTTTTGTCAAAAAAATAGCCTTAAAAAAATAAAATGACCAAAATAGACCCCTTTTTTTTTTTGAAATTTTGATTTTGATAAAAAAAAATTTTGAAATTTGAAACCCTAACCCCAAACCCACCCCTTAACTCTAAACCCTAAAGTGCAAATTAGTTAACCCTAGGGTATAAATGCATATAAATGATTTTTTTAGCTTCTAAAGAAAAACATTTTGGTCATTTTCTTCCTTAAAAACTATTTTTGTGACAATCAAACTAAACGGACTATCCAAGGGAATTTCTCAATTTAAAATCAAGTAGTTTTTTTACTGTTTAAGAAAAGTGATAAAAATTAGAAATTAAATTAAATGAAAAGTTTCTCTCTCTTAAAAACTATCTTTTTCCATGCATTGATTTTGTGATTTCCAAGACTAACAAATATTTAATTTTGTTAACAAGTTTAGTTTTTTTTATATAAATAAGTTATAATTTCTATTTACAAAAATTAGACTTTCTTTTTATTTTGGAAAACTTTTTGAGAGTAATTTTCAGTTAGTTTATTTGGGAACTTTTTGATTCATCTTAATATGTCATATCTAAAAGATCAAATTGATCTGTCCTAATGCGTAATATCCAGGGGTTGGCTTCATTGTCGTCTAGGTGTGTCATAACTTAAGGTATTAAACTGAAATTTTTGAGATCTTCCACATTTTTTTGTGTGACCCAACGATCCACGGTAAATTAGGAGCTTTCCACATCTCTTGTATCAGCATTCAATTCACCACACTGTTTGTTTGAAGTTCCACGTTTCATTGGAGTCAATGATTATCCCTGCGAACTTAGAATGTCAAGTCTTTGGGAGATTTGCATGGATTGGTATCAAAGCACATTATGAGTTTGGTTTTCTATCATTTTATCATCTTTCTTATTGTTTTATTTAGCAGATCTGAAGACATTTTTTTAAGAAGAAGAGTACGATGTGATCTTGGCCTAATTTTATGAATTTTAAATATGAAAAATATTCATAAATCAACTTATAATGTTAGCTAGCATGTCCAATCAGATTTTATGAAGTTACAAGCTCAAGAAGAATTAATATCAAGTGGTTTCTTTGTTGTTGAAGAAAAATGATGAAAATCAAAAAGTAAATTGTTTAGAAGTTTTTCTCTCTTACATGCAAGGAATGCTTGTTTCAAGAACATTATATTTATTTTATGCACTGTTTGTGATTTTATAGGCTAATAAAGATCTAACTTTGTTAGCAAGTTTAGTTTCTTATAAATAAGTTCTAATTTATGTTGAAATAAATAAGATTATCTTTTTATTTTTGGAAACATTTTGAGAGTGATTTTCGGTTTTGTTCTTCCATAAACTTTTTGATTTATCTTGATGTGTTATATCCAAAGAATCAAACCCATATGTCCTGGTGCGTTATATCTAGAAGATCATCATCATTATCGTTTAAGTGTGTCATATCCTAAAATATTGAGTTAGAATATAAGAGGCATTTCGCTTCATATGTGTGACCTAACAATTCTCTGTAAATCAGAAGCTTTCTGCATTTTTTGTGTCACCGTTCAATCAACCATTTTGTTTCTTTGGAGTTTCACGTCATTGGATTTAAAGATTTTCCCTGCAGTGCTTTGGAAAATTTGCATGGGCAATTCTCCTAAATAGCCATTTTTAAGTTTTTGTCACAAAAATAACACTCAAAAAATAAAATGACTAAAATAGACTTTTTTTTTTTGAAATTTTGATTTTTTTTTATTTTTTTTTGAAATTTGAAACCCTAACCCCAAACCCACCCCTTTACTCTAAACCCTAAAGTCCAAATTAGTTAACCCTAGGGGTATAAATGCATATAAATGATTTTTTTAGCTTCTAAAAAAACATTTTGGTCATTTTCTTCCTTCAAAACTATTTTTGTGACAAACAAACCAAAATGGACTATCTAAGGGAATTTCTCAATTTGCATCATAAAAAAAAAAAGAGAATTTGCATTAGATATACATTGGAAAATTATGTAATTATGTAACTGGTATTTGCACTGTTTGGTCACTGTTAATAATTCATAAATATATTTTATCACTATATTCGTAGCCACTCGAAAGACTAAAATGCACGGATTCTAAAATGCACTACAAAATATATTTCTCATATTGATATGTCATAAAATAATTAAGAGTTATTTGTGATATAACAAAAAAAAAGAATTAGATTTATAAACAGAGGACAGAGAGATAGAAAGAGAAAAGAGAAGAGAAAAAAATGATTTTGGTTAGTTGGTGATTTTGGATCCATTTTGATTATTTGGTATAATTTCTGAAATAAATAATAAGAATATACCTACATCAATTTTGTATCACCCTTTTACGTACGTGTATACCAAATAACAATCATAGTTTTTTTTTTTTTAACATTTTACAATTCAAACGACCATTAAAGAATCTTTAAACTTTGAATAGCAAGCCAAAAATAAATACAGTGGGAGATAACAACAAAATTAAACCATATAACTGTATAAGGTAGTTGTACAACATGCCTTTTCTTTTCGAAAGCAACAAAAAATTATGGTCAATTCTTTAATAGCTTTTTAAAAAAAAAGTTTTTGTCATTTGAAGAGAACACAATAACGAAAATTGATTTAAAAAGATTTCATTAAACAAGCAAAATGCACTTCTACGCTATTGTTTTATAGATATATAAATAAATTTAAAAAGAAAAAAGAAAAAAATATAGTTTCAAATTATATGTTTTTAAATTCAAAATTTTTAATAACTACTTGAAACTATTTTTTTATTTTTAAAAAAATAAATTTTAAATTTTCTTTTTGAAATTCGAAAATAATTTTTGAAACTATTTAATTTTAAATATTTATTTATTTATTGGAATTTTAAACAATACCCCCATAAAATCTTTATTCCTTAGTTCTAAACCCTAAATTTAAATTAATTAATATTATGGGTATAAGTGTATATTTAACGTTTAATAAAATTTATTAGATTTATTTTTTTGTGGGCTTTTTTGGTGAAAAGAAATTAAAAAGGATTATCGTAGGGATTTATCAAAAGATATTATTGTTCATTTGGATACTATGTTTTGTTCAGGTAAAAAAATGTTTTGTCCAGGTGAATAATTTGCAAAATTGGTAAATGATGAAGCCTGAGTGCTTTTTCTTTCTGTGGTTACAAAACTATATAGATGGTAACATTATTCACATATAACATATTAATATTGAGAAAACATCCTTTAAAACTTTGAACTTTCAAATTAAAACCAAAAAATCTTCAATTCATGTTTGAGCCCAAAAAATCTTCAATTTTTAAATATTGGCTATTTTAACTTCATATTTTGTTGATTCGGCCATTTAAGAAACATAAATAGTTAACTAATAAAATCGATTAAAAATAAACACTTTTAACTCTCTAAACGACATCATTTTAAAAATTGGTTAAAACATTGATCAAAAGACGTTCTTTTGCTTCTATAAACATTTAAAACATATATTTCGTGAAACCATAATAAAGAAGGTGAAGTTGATTTGAGGTTATGGTTTTACGAAAGAGATGTTTTAAGTGTTTACATAAATAAAAAACGTTATTTGATCAATTTTTAATCAGTTTTTTAAATAATATCATTTAGAGAGTTAATAAATGTTTATTTTTAATCGATTTTAACAATTGACTATTCGGCTTTCTTAAATGGTCTAATCAACAAAATATGAGAGTTAAAACGACCAATAATTAAAAATTTAAAATTTTTTTTTGCTCAAACACGAGTTGAAAGTTTTTTTGGCTTTCATTTAAAAGTTCAAGGTTTTCATAACTGTTTTCTTAACTGTTTTCTCTATTAATATTTTATAAATACATCACAAAGAATCCATCAAGATTTGAACATTAAATAATGCCGCAGAGATTCTACATGACAGAAATTTAATGATGATTTTTTCGTTTAGTGCACATTTTAAATTTTGTAGTCATGATTGACATTTTAAGATTTTCACACATATTAAAAAAATAAATATCTCTATTTTATTTATAATTTTTTTAATTATACTAATAATATTTCAACATTCATATTTTTACATATTAATTTATATATTTTAATATATTATTTATATTATAAAAATCAATCTTTTAAATACAAAACAAAAATCTAAAACATTAATCAAAAATTGAATACAATGTAAAAATAGATAATGACTAAATCAAAAACAAAAATCAAAATCTAATACGGAGGGACTATATAGAGAGAGAATGAGTAACTCTGTCATTTCACCATCAGTCAACTACCATTTTTGCAATTTTATCAGTCTCATATCCACTTACTTTTATAAATCACTATCCAGGTATATTTATCTAATTCATTTCGAATATGTCAAAATAATAGTAAAAGAACGTTATACTTGAAACAAAAAATGACCAAAAATAGGGGACAAATTTGTAATTTAATATTAGTTTTGGTTCCGCAGGTTGTAGAAAAGCAAAGGCTATGCGCTGCAGCGTATTAAATGGCGAGAGTAGGAGTGAAAAACGACAAAAGAGACAAACCAGCCTTGGACGGGAGGGTCTCCGTACGTTCCCTCAGAGCACAACATTCTCTCTCTCCATACACATTTTCTGTTATATATCACCCCAACGTGACCTCTCTCTCTCTCTCTCCGTATTGTCCACTCTTGTTTTACTCTCTCTTCTCTCTCTCTTGCATTTTTCGACGATGTTTGAGGAAAACTTTATGGGTTTTGATGGAGATTTTAGCAGAGGAGGAGCTTCGGATCGTCGTCGTCTTCCTCCTCGTGACTTTGGTTCTCCCGGTGGGTTTCAACAGAATCTCGATTCAGACCCATTTCTCAAGTGTTACGACAACGTGGATACGAAGACCGATGTGGTGGGTTTGTGTAAAAAGCTTAACGAAATGGGTATCTCTTGCGACATGAGTATTTGGAGCAGACCCGGACCGATACGGGTCGACCCGGGTGATTTTGGGTCGTCTCGAAGAACTCCCCGTGACGATTACTCTGCTCGCCAAGCTTTTCTGCGAAACACCTCGCCGCATGGAGTTTCTCCGGCAGAGTTTAGTTTCCTTGGCGTTCAAGACTCCGTTTACCCTAACGGACTTAGAGAGATGATGGCTCTTAAGAACCACAGAGATGTTCTTTTGGACCATATCAAGCGTTCATCTCCTTGTCTCGGGAACGATGCGTTTCAGGGTTCGTACAGAAATAGGGTTTCTCGCGCTCTACCAGACATTGATGGTGCTGGAGCTTACTATCCACATGATACTCTCAGAGGCCTCTCTCTCGGGAACGACCCGTTGATGTGTGGAGGAAGAAACAGAGCTTCTCGAGCTCTAGCCGCCGCCGCCGCCATGGAAGGCTCATATGGGCCTATGATGATGAGAAGCGATTTGCCTCTGGATCTTGCCTCCATGATTAACATCTACGGATCTGTGAACTTGATGGGTAAAGATCAGATCGGTTGTCGTTTTCTCCAGAAGCTGGTCGATGAAGGATTGTTTGTTGACGCTCTATTTCTCCAAGTCATCAACCATGTGGTTGAACTTTCCATGGATCCCTTCGGGAATTACTTGGTTCAGAAGCTGTTAGATGCGTGTGATGAGGAACAAACAACGATGATTGTGACTGTTTTGACCTCAAAACCAACCGAGCTTCTCAAAATCTGTCTCAACAATTATGGGTAACCTTTTCATTTTCTTTTAATCAACTTTACATGTTCTGTTGCTAATCTGGTAACAAGAAACAGAGCTTCTATCATCAAAGTTCTTTACTTTAGTCAACAAATTATAAAAACTATGATAAGTTCCCACTAGCCCACGAGTTTTCATTAGAGATAAGGACATTTCATCTTTTGTTGATTAGGATGTAATCGTTCATGTTTTCGAAAAAGTAGAAATTTCTTACTATTTACGGAAACATTTGAAATAAGGTTTAGCCATCGCTATCAATAAAAGAATGCAACATTTGGTAGAACTGAACAGGATGAATTGTTTATATATATACATATTTCTTTTGCTTCTTTGCTGTTTTTGGACAAACCAAAACAGCATACTTTAGGAAGCTATAGAATAAAGCTGAGACCTTTAGGCCAAAAAGCCTAGAAATCAGCTGTTTCTGTTTTGAGTTGCGGTTAATGCTACTTTTTTTTTTTGAATATAAACAGGACACGGGTTGTTCAGAAGATGATAGAAACGGTGAAAACAAAACAGCAGATCGGGATGGTGAAGTCAGGTCTCAAACCAGGGTTTCTGTCTCTTGTTAAAGATTTGAATGGGAACCATGTGATTCAGACTTGCTTGACTTCTCTTGGTCCTAACGACACCAAGGTTTTAAAATTAATCTACATATTTTATTTCTTAGTTAAAGCTCTCTAACTCAAAAAAAAAACTTTGGTGTTAGTTTGTGTTGGAAGCTGCTACGAAGTACTGTGCTGAGATAGCAACTCATCGCCACGGATGCTGTGTGCTTCAATGCTGCGTCTCAAACTCTGTTGGGGAGCAACGCGAGAGACTCGTCAATGAGATATCCAGGAACTCACTTCACCTTTCTCAGGATCCTTTCGGGTAAAAACTAATCTTGACTGACTTGGTTTAGTGGTGAATGATGAAAACAATGCTTATGGTTGGTTTATGCAAATATTTGTTCCAGGAACTATGTAGTGCAGTATCTAATAGAGCAAAAAGTATCTGCTGCCAAGTTACTGATTCAGTTTAGAATGCATTACGCGGAGCTAGCGACTCAGAAATTCAGTAGCCATGTGATGGAGAAATGCCTTAGGATATATCCAGAGAGTCGAGCTGAGATTGTCCGTGAGCTTCTCTCTGTTCCTAATTTTGAACATCTCCTGCATGATCCTTTTGGAAACTACGTTATCCAAACTGCTCTCTCAGTTACCAAGGTCACACTCCAAAATCAAAATAGAACAAAAGCTTCTTTTTAAAAAAAAACACACACATAAACTGACATGATGGTTGAAACAGGGTCCTGTTCGTGCGAGCTTGGTGGAGAAAGTGCATAGGTATGGGAAACTGAAGTTTAGTCCTTATTGCAAGAAGATATTCTCCAAGACCATCTTGAAGAGGTGATCAGCAAGAATGTTGTTGTTTTTGTGTGTGTGTTTAAGATCGGATTAAGCCTTTTCAAAATACACTCCCCTTTTGCTTTTGTAGAAGTGACTCTGCTGATTAAGTAACAAAAAAATGTTGTACTTCTTTTGTGTTTCAAGATCGGATTAGGCCTTTAAAAAGACGCTGCTCTCTTTTGTTGTCGGTCCCTTTTTTTTTGTAGTGACAACAACAAACTTTGTGTGTTGTCTTAAGCCGTTGGTCTATCTATATTTATAACTTTAGAAGGCCATACTGCTTCTCGTTTTGTTATACTAACCCCCTTATAAGAAATAACTTAAGTAATTTTTGCTGACGTGTCGCTCATATGAGAGTTTTCCAATTAATTGTTATAATTTAATTGATTGATGATTTAATTTTTTATTTATTTAATTAAAATTTTTAAAAAGAAACTAATCTTATAATTAATTAATCTAATATATGTTTCCAAACATACAATTAAAGATCTTAAATATATATGAATTAATATAATTTATTTATAGAAACGATTAAATATCATAGATTACATTATATAAATTGATAATATACATTTAAATACATATGATACTACATAAAAATTATAAAAACGATTTTTAATATATTTATATTATAGTTGCTCAAAAAATATATTTATATTAATAGTGAATACAATAAATCATAGATTCAAGAAAAATAATTAATGTAAACCTAATACTATTAATTAAACTCACTCATTCACTTTATATATATATATATTCTAAAATTTTTAAATGAATGCAAAATAGTCAAATATATAATTTTAAAAAATTCTCATTATTTTCCAATGACAATGTGATATCATAGATAAGTTATCACTTTTAGAAATGACTAAAATATTTTATATTTTAAAACATAAAATTATATAGTAAGTTATTTAAAATTATATTAATCAAAAAATCTCCCTATATATTAATTGAGAAGTCACTTAAGTGATTTAAAAAACTCTCTTTTTTATTTCTTGAAAGCTAGAGTATTCCCCTTTTCACGTGTTAAAGTAAAATATTAAGTAATTCTACAACTTATTATTTGAATTGATTGTAATATTACTTTTTTATAAGAGAAATATTTGTAATGACTAAGGTTTACGTTGTTGAACTATTTTAAATCTCACAGGTCTTCTAAATATATATATTAAATTTTTTGATTATCCAACTATTTGAAATTAATTAAAATTAAAATTTTTAATTATTATTTTAAAATTATAACAATGTAACCTTAATATATATTTTTCATGTAATATAATTACCTGCAAAATTGCGGGCAAACACCTAGTATGTTTCTTAATGGTAGAAGACATTAGATGCTCTCATTATTACACCATTCACATTAGGCTTAGGCATATTTTCCGGATCCGAAGATCCGAACCGGCATCAATCCGAAAAATCAGATTTCAGATCGGATTCGAATATGGTGAAATATCCGATTGGTTATGCTTTCATTTATATTTCTGATATCGAGTCGGATTGGGTATTACCCGAGATTCGTACAACTATCCAAAAATACATGACTCTTAGTTTCTAACACAAGTTACTTATGTTTCTAGAGTTTGATACTCTACTCAATATGGACTAGAAGATAACTTGCTTACTTGTTCTCTCATGTTTTTTGACTATAAGGTACTTTTGCTTACTTTCAGGTAGAATGTTTGTTTACAATTACAATGTCTGAACTTTAAAGTCTGAGTTCTAAAGTTTATGTGATTGTTCGACTATTACAAAGTTAAATGTGTTTAGCAACCTGGAGGAGAAGGAGTGGAGGATATTATAGAACCTGAAGTTGTTATTGTGTTATGTTTTTATACATTTTCTTTTGGATTATTTGCTTCTTTTGAGACTTCGAGTGATGGATTATTTTTTTGTTTGGAATGCTGGATTGTTGTTTCTTTTTAGTTTATCGAATGCTGGTTTTATTTTCTTGTGAGTTTGTTCAAGTATTTTTATTTAGTTTTAAAGTTCTGATATTCTTAGGTCTTATTATCTTATATTGATTTGGATATTCAGGTAAAAAATACTCATTTGGATATGTTCGGATAAAAATAGTTCAACCCGAATCATAACCGATTTTTCTACGACTACTTCGGATATATCCAAAACAACTTGGAACTGATAAGTACTGAACCGAATCTGATCCGAGTTTTAAAAATAAATGATTGGTACCAATTTCTACATATCCGATATAACCGAAATTCAAAATATCTGATCCGAACCTGATCTGGTACCCGAATGCCCATGCCTAATTCACATATTATTTGCTTCTTAGCGTGCGTGTTGATATCCCCAATCTATCTATATCTATACTAAATAAAAGAAACTAATTTAGAACTGATCTAAATTGTCCACATCAGCATAAATATTGTCATCCAATCAAAATGTCAAATCTCTTACTTATTAATAGAGAAACAATTTTAAAAAATAATCTTTATTTCATAACTTAGTTACAGTCATGTCATGTTGAGGTGTCAACCTCACAATACTCCTCAACCCATAATTAAAAGTACCCTTTCATTACTAGACAAATTACATAACATGCCATTGGTAACAAAATTCACTAAAACGTTTTTATATAATCGTTTCACATATTATGGAGACATTATATTGACTTTCACATTAGGGGTCACTCATCCTATTTATTTATATTACCTTAATCAAAACATACACTTACAAAAATCGAGCATGATATGACTTTCATTATACACCTTCTGAGCAACATTTGATTCAAGATATTATGTTTCTCACTCGAGCATGATAGTATTCACCTAGGTTCAATTTTGGTGATCCATTTAGTGAATTGATCTTGAAAAACCTGAAATTTCAAGTACATTACAACCAAGGAACTATGATCACCACTTTCCAATAGCATATTAAATCAAAACTATAGGTTAGAAACTATTGTCTCACTATTTTCGAGTCAATATAATTATAGTTCAGGCTCCACAATTTGTCTAATAATGCTCCTCAAAACTATACCTTATAAACTATAGTTTAGAGACTTGAGATGGAATGGTATTATAGAGAAATAATAAACATAAAGTGTGGGACAAGCATGATGTGTCTTTTTGTGTTATTGCAAAGATAAAAAAATTATTTTCCATGTAATTTTCTCTTTAATTTATGAAACTAGGGGTGGAGCCCTGCGCAAGCACGGGGATCGTGAACGTAATTTTTGTTTCATTGTTATACTTGTTAGTGTTGTTGTAATTGTAAAGTTTGTGTATTGGTTTGATTATTATTTTTTCCAGATTTCTATTGTTATAAGTTTGAAGTTTATGATGACCTGCGTATATATTTGTTGTCAAGTATAAAAGATTGAAATGTTTTAATATTGTGTTTGTTAAAGTTGTATTGTTGATTTGTTGACTCTCTAAGATTTTTTTGTTTATTTTTTTGATGTATTGATGACATCCTATAAATTTAATTGAAGATGTTGAGATGGTGTCTTCTAAAGTATTTTTTTCCTACGAATTTTAATATGTTTGTATCATTTTTTGGTATGGCGAAGATTAATGGTAAATTTGTTCGTTAGTATTTGTTCATGAATTTTTTGACAATTTAGTAGTGTAAGCTGTATGTAATGTTTATTATTCGTATTTTGTTCTTACATGGGATTTTGATTTATTAGTAAATTGTCGTTATTATCGGACTTTTAAAACAAAAACATAAAGACATGTAAAAATGTTGAAATAAGTATAAAATAGTTTTGTCGACAGTTTTGAGTATTTAGGCTGAAATGACCTTTAAACGAATTATTGTCATTGAGCATGTAAGCTATGTAGTGAATATGTGTAGATGATCTTGCCATATTTTTGTTATTCGAGAACATCTCCGGTATTTCTTGGGGTGCATATATTTGATTCTCTTTTATTTAATGGATAATATATAAATAAAAATGATCATGAAGTCACGTCATTTTTTTGAAATTCGATATGAAAACGAAATTCATGAATTTATTATACTATATATATATATATATATATATATATATATATATATATATATATATATATATATATATATATATATATATATATATATATATATATATATATATATATATATATATATATTATATGTCAATGTCAGTTTCAAAAAAGATTTCTTCATACTGATTTTTGTCGTGTGTTTGAATGTGTAATCTTCACTCCTTGATTTGATATATACCCAATGATTATTAGTTTGACACTTAGTGTATTTATGTAGTTTAGAATCTGAATGGAATACTAAACAGAAGAAATAAAAAATATAAGCTTATACTATACATGAACCTGTCGATGCTTGTTCTTCTTCTCTTTTAAAATGGACAATATATTTTTTTATGTTCACGTTTTTCCCGTAGGTAGACACATATAACTCCACATTCCCTTCAGACTCCATGATTGTTTATATATCTATAACTTTTTTCACTCATCGTCTAAAACACCATTATATGATGCATAATTTTATTATAAACCAGTAAACCATTAGTGAAATAATTTTTTTAGTAAAATGATATACCTCCAACGCAACGTCTCATCTCTTTCTTCACAAAATTCATAAGTTTCTGAAAGAAAATAGAAAGATTAACAATGAACTTATAGAAATATAGATAAAAAATGTTGACTCAGAATAAATAAATACCTTCCTTTTTTAGGTTCTGCATGTTTTCTTCAACCATGCCAACACTATTTTTTACATGTTATACACCTATGTGTCACAACCTACTCTAGTAAGCTTATATAGATGCCAAATAGATAGTGAAATAAAAAACAAAGTATAAAATAAGTTTTCTATATAAACCTAACATATAAGCAATCCCAACACATTCATCCTATCAATCTTGATAAAGAATTTTAAGGGTGGCGTATGAAACAGAGACAAAAATCAAGAAGAAGATCATACATGGGAGGACGGACATTAAGAATTGAAGGAAGAATTTTCTAGCGATATATTTGTGCAGTAGATTGTGGCGAGGGTTTTTGGCTGTATAGACTTAAATTTATAAGAGTGCTTTGGTGATACATAAAAAGGATGGATTCAGATTTGGTTAAGGTGATTTCATTAATCTTGTTCGATCACTTTTCTGTAGATGTAGATTTGATATGTTAAAGATGAAGGATATATAAGAGAGTTTACGAAGGTGCTACGAATCGGGACCATTTATGATCATGAAATTAAAGAAGGGGAGGCCTAGAGTTTAATGAAGATTAAGAACAAAAGAAAAAACAATGGAGCTTTGATTCGACAACGACGACGACAATAAAGAAAATCATAAGTATATTTAGACGACGACACATCCCAATATGGGCTTTGCTTTTGTTAAGTGACAAAGCCCAAATTAAAGCTATGAAACTAATTAAAACAGAACTCATATGGACATTTCTGTAATTCAGTAAGAACTCATTAAATTAAAATCGATATCCCACATTTATTCTCATATTTTATTTATAATATATTAGTTTTTTAAAAAAAAAATTAGGACCTACTAAATGTTGAGTTTGACATCCTAAGTGGAAAGGGGACTCCCTTATTATATATATGATGATTTATATTTATTTGTTCTAACAAAAGTTTTTTTTTGAATAATATGTTAGCAAAAGTTAATATCATACAATTGAAACACAAATTAATCAAAGACTATGTGTATATATATTAACATATGCGTAGCTAACTAAAAAAATTCATTGTTTCTTAGTGGATAAAACACTTATTCTTGTTCCGAATAACCTGGATTTGATATCTCTTATGTGTTAATTAATTAAGTTTTTTTAAAAAAATTAAATATTTAAGTGGGACCCACCAATATTGATGTGGATAGGTTTAGAGGAGAGTATAAACTCTACTATTATATATAAGACTAAGGATAACCGCGCTTCGCGCGGAAGTTAACATTTTTTTTATTTTAATTGAACATTTGTTTTTAATATTTTTGTACTGTGCGAATAACTGTGTGATGGTTTCACCAGTTCATACGTTTAAACGCTCACTGTCATGCTTTTTCCTTTGTATTTTTGTATTTGTTTGTTTTAGGACTGTTACTATCTAAATTTCATGTACATTTGAAAACTAAACATCACTGGATTAGTGAACATTCGGTAGTTTTGAAATGGTTTGTGTCTGAATAGCAGTTTTGCTTATTGTTTAGAACTTTATTTATAGGTTTATCGGAGTGCATGGTAGCTCTTTGGAAGTCTCATACCGTTCGTATCTGAAAGGTTGTTACGGTTCTGATGAATAACAAACTCCATGGTAAAATTCATACAAATATCACTTTAAAACTTATGAGGTGTGTTTTCCTAATACAGAGATTCCTTGGCGACTTGTAACCTCAAAATCCAAGATTTAAGATTGGAGGTGTATCAGTTTTAATGACGCTACACCAATGGCCTTCTTGTAGTCATCTTTCTCTAACCATGGTCCATTATATTTCTTGGAAGTTTTGAGTTGGGTTTACTGCTCTTCCTCCTCGAGTCCTTTGAGAAAGATCACCCATCTCAAAGCCTAAACCCGAGTGTAAGACAGCAAAACTAATACGGGAAATGTTCCCTTTAACTTCATTAACCAATGAACCAACTTTTTTAACCAATGAACCTGAGACGGCAGCCAAATTAGTATTAGACTCAAACACTTAGTTGTGTTTGCGCTTGGAATAAATAATGAAATACAAACACATGAATCCAAGCTAAACTCTTTAATCTTCACCATATGTGTATAGAATAATGCAGCTTTCTGGATCACTGATGAAACAAAGAACCATCAATATCAGAAAGAAAGATTTCTTTTTTGAAAAGAGTTTTGTGGCCTTTTCAAAAAAGAAAATGTTGTGGTTATCAACGTTGATACCTCTTGGACTCTTCATAGTAACTCAGAGCTTGCTCAAACTTGAGCCAAAGTGGACATAACCTTTGATATAAGCTTGGACAATGAATTGATTACTTTTCTCCCTGCGCATAGTTTGAACAAACACAATTATAAGAATATCGAGTTATAACTGGAGTGGTTGAAGTGTGAAGCCTACCGTCCTTCATATTCAGATAGCCAAACCAAATAGGCTACACTGAAGTACATAGATACAGTCATCTGCTGAGTCGACTATGTAGGCTCTGTATCCTAGCTCCCTTCGCTCAGGTAACAGCTACTATTGGGTTTGATGTTTTCTCAGACATTACAATGTTGCTTCATGGAAATAAACGTACGTGTTTAACTAAGCAACAGTTGAGTAGTGCACTCTGATTCCTATGTGTTTCCCAGTACCATTTATAAACCGCATGCTAACAGTATCATCAACAGCACAAAAAGAGGCTGCATCAGTGAAATGTAAATCATTTTTCAGAATTAGCATATGAATAACCCCAAGGTGATGAGGTTAACAAATATGCACACTTACAACTCTAGTTCCTTTTGTGCTGAAGTACTTTGAAATAATGATTTCTGCGACAGCCTGGAAAGATAAACTATAACATTACTTATGGTGAAAATAGTAATAGTTCTACAACTGTTTGTAGTTTCTCGGGACAGTACCTTCTTTTCACCTCGAGAAAAGCAAGGCCTATTTTCACTATCTTGTGATAGACGAACCTTTCCCCTTTCTTTTTTTTTTTGCATTTTGTCCATTATTTACATACTTCAGAATGATTTCACATATCAAAGCATTTCAAATGATTAGAGGTTTTCCAAATATGACTGCACGTACAGCTAAAGAATTGGCATACTGCCTTTCTCCTCCAGCTCCGCCATTCTCTTGACCATCAAAATATACTCTTAGCTCGAGACTATCACCATCTCTCCTTTCTCTGCTTCACGCCGTAAATAGTTGTCTACGTGAGCTTCCTCGGCATGTTCTTCGTGAGCCTCACCACCGTAATTAACACCCCCATAACCAAGGACATTACTCCACCGGATAAACATCCTTCTCCTCTAGATAAATATCCTTCTCATCCTTTCCTTCTTGTTCTAGTAGGAATTGTGAGGATGATGTTAACAGGATGAAAGCTAACCTTTTTATAGCTGGAGATCCACCGCCTTGTAAAAAGGGAGGATGCAATGAATGAGGAAATCATGGTAGGAGTGGGCCGAAGAGTTAAGACGATTTTGTTAATGGTGATGATTCAATGCATGTTGTAATGGTTCTAAGAAAAGAATCCCAGACGAAAAGTAATGAACTAAGCTTGAGCTCTGAGCAAGAGATTCACCATGAAAATGCGTCGCAGTAAAACATGTAGAAGACATCATTGTCGCTTGAGCTTTTAGATGTAGAAGAGGAAGTTCTATAGAAGGGAAGGATGAACCCTAGATTGGTTTGTCTGCGTAAAAAAAAAAAGCTTTGTCATTATTGTTTTGGGTATCTAGGAACAAAATAATTTTAGTCCAAGAACAAAATATAAAGGTTTTAAGGTCCATTCAAAATGATTAACGAAACAAAAGAGCACTTACTAAGACATTGACATATGGCAGCTTCTCAGAGCACTATTTGATGACGTGTCTCTCTAAGGAGAGACAAAGTGTTCTTTATATAATTAGATAGATTCTTCTCTATAGAAACATATTTATTGTCTGATTTCCTGCCATCTAAATACAAATGGAAACTATGATTTATTGCTAACCTATATTTGTGCAAGTCAATGCAAATCTCATCATAGAATACGGAAAATGATTAAAATTATGTCACAGGTAATTATATACTTTAATATGTTCATTACAAATTAATTCTATAAAATCACTTCAACTGAGTCTACTATATAAAGTGCTCAATATTGTGTCCTCAAAACAATTCCCTGCTCAATGGATAACTTTGATATGATATTAGATTCATTCTTATTTTTCTCTTAGAAAACCATTACATCCTTATTTGTTTTTAGTAACCACACTTATTTTTTACTTTCGTAACCATACTTATTTGTTTGTTTTTTTTAAGGTGGCTTCAAGCATCTGACTAACGTTGAAGGTTTTTCTAAATTTTAGTTGATCCTGAGGAGATTCCAGAGATACAGACCTTCAAAATGAGTAATTTCCATTTAAAAATTAAATTTTGTTATGTAGTTATCTATTACCCTGTATGATTATTTTTTATTTTCATTTTTTGTGCTCATGATTCCAAGCAAAGCATATTGAAGACAACATTATGTTTGCTGCGTCTCTATCTCATCAATTATTTGTTTTCAAATGTTTATTTATCTTTCTACTTTAACAATTTAGTATTTTCATGTTGTTTCCTATTATCATGAACTTATATACTCTTATTATATCAGCGTATTCGTGAATTTTATCTGCGAGACTAAACTAACTATGCTTCGATCAGTCCATATAGGTAGTCAAGTCATGAATAGGTTCAATGCTTACCTGTGACAAAGTTTGGATGTGTTTGATGGTCAGTTTCTGCCTCTCGAGGGAGAAAACTGTGAATTACAGAGCTCTTAAAGTTAAGGACCACCATACTTCATACTTCTCTTATAAAGCGCCTCTCATCAAACATCTGTTGTTGATTACTTTTTGGCAACTCCCTATCTGAAAAAAACTTAAAGAAGTCCATTAAATAGATATTGACGATTGCAGGACAAAGTTATTAAATTCTTGTGTCTGATGATTCAACAAATAGTATGCCTAACCTGAATATTTAGCCGATTTTTACTTTACTCATATTCTTCATTCGATTATAGAGAGTAGCTTGATGATGTGTACTCTATTTCTTCTTACTCTCTAACTGTCGTAACAAGCAAACCTAAAAAGATCTATTGATGATATTTGTATATAGTTGAAATAGAGGAGAAATCAATACTGTAATCATCTAAGCGAAGTTAGATTTAGAAACATGCTCGGTGTGGAAGGGAGAAAGTATATGTTCATGTTCAATTGATTCCCTATATTTTTGTTGTCGATTGTAAGAGATATTGAACCCTAATTCCTTTTCATGTTTACTTTGATCGGAAAGATGACCACTCCAATTGAAATGTACCATTTTTTAATTATCAATACAATAAAACAAAACGTCAACGGCACATTCATTACATGTTTAAAATTTGTAGGCCTTTTATCAACTAAAAATTATCAAAGTCCAACTGGGATCCGCGTAAAATTGTATCAAAATTAATTAATGGGCAATTCTCTTAAATAACATTGTTTTAAGTTTTTGTCACAAAAATAGTTTTCAAAAACTTACCAAAACAGATTTTTTTTTGAAAAATTTAATATTTTATTTTTATTTTAAAAAAATGAAAACTAACCCCAAAGCTCAACTCCTTAACTCTAAACCCTAAGTCTAGATTAGTTAATCTTAGAGATATAAATTTACTTCTAAAATGAAATATTTTGTTCATTTTCTTCCTTGTGTACTATTTTTGTGACAAAAACTTTTTAGGGTTATTCTAAGATATTTCTCTTTTTTATATGTCCATTTTGTTATCTCAATCCTTTTTTATAAACCCTATCGGTTGATCCGGTCGGCCTCAAGAGGAATGTACTTAGTGCTATAGAGTGGACTAGCCCGAAAACGTATCACATTGCCTGATTCGAGTTTAGAATACCTTCCAACTAATATTAGAGGATGAACTAATCATCTGTTACGGTCTACCATGTAAACCATTTAGGCCAAAGCCCAAGTTACTTGCCAAATAATTTAGTTACAGAGATAATCAAACCCAAAACTGATGTGGGTATATAGTAAACCCCCAAAAAATCCTTCTTCTTTTTTACTAAAACGCACGTTTTAAATATGTAAATTTTATTAAGTTGTTAAGTATTTTATGTTACAAAATATATTTCACGTTACAAAATGTAATTCATGTAGTATTATATAAATTTCATAGATTTAATAATTCTACCCCGTACAAAGCGCGAATCTTTTTAACCTAGTCATCATTATTTGACATCTCTCATCCTCTACTTTAACAAAAAAATCTATCTACATGTAGCCTGTTTCTAGCCTTTTGTAAATATTTTTTGTACATAATTTTAGAAAGCCCACACCTTGGCCCAGAATCATATTTCAACTCATCATCTTCACCTTCTTCGTTTCCACTGCGGGACGGTTTTATTTTTTCTGATTCTCATCTGTAAAGTCGGGCTCCTATCGTTATTCCTCATGAAACCCCTAATTAACTGCAACAATTGTGAACCATGAAACCGTTTCGATTCCTTCAGGTTTTCATCTTATATAAACCCCTACTCCCATCCTATGGCCCTTGAAGATCTTAGTGTCAGAATGAGTGTTGGAGAAGGCCAAATCGTAGCAACCATGAGTGCCTGTTAAAGCCTATTTTCTACGACAGGTTTTAATGAATTATAGCCAGTTTCAGTACCAAACAAACACGCCGGTGAATCAACTTCACTTGCTTGGAACCCGTAAGTTTCTGTTTTTTTTTTTATTTTGTGTTGGAATGTTGTTTGAACTTTACAGAGCTGAAAGCTTTTCCCTTTGTATGTTTGGCTGATTTTAGTATTGATGATAACCTTGCTCCAATGATTCAGCATCGCAGAAGGGAACTGAAATCAACAATAATATGTAGAGACAGCAGAAGCTGTATTTTGCTTTGATCGTTGATCATTAATAACAATGAATTTGCTGACTTTCTTACACTCTCTTTGATCTCCTGGGAATTGGTTAACGCTGATTTTCTGTCCTTGTGTTGGATGGAGCCTCTAGCATTATATATTATTCTATAATGTAAGTTCATATTTTTTTACTTATGGGTTCTTAAATGTGGAATAATAGCCTTTAAAATGTTAAAGCAGGAATCTCATTAACTTTTTTTTTTTTTTTTGCTTAAAAATCTCATTAACTTGAAACAGAATTTTCAAGACAAAGAAAGAAAGACAAGAAGATGGGAAGTGATAAAGACAGAGATAAGATCACGATCGTCATCGTCATAGGAACTGTAGCAGAGAATTTAGTGAGAAAAGGGAAAGCCAGAGAGACGATTGTGGATGATGATCATTAAAGAAATACTGTCATGTACTGTTAATGAGTTACAGTTGTGTTTCATTCTTAAGTTGATGGTATCAACATTTATCCATAGGAAGAGGTTTCATGATCGACAGAGTGAGGAGAGACACATGTGAGGGTCACGCTCTCGCTCGCTCGAAGAGCTTGCTTAACTAAAGCTTTGAGTTCCATGGAAAAGTTGCTTATATGTTTCAGTTGCATGGAGAAGCCAATTTCCCTAGCCACACGTTTCAGTTTCGAGGCCATTGCTTCTGACTGATGGTGCTCGAGTAATTGGCATGAGCACCACGGGTTTAAATTTTGAACATAGTAAATAATTTTACAGTCTTTAGATCGTGGTAGTTGTTTATACTGGGAAAAGGATCAATATCATTGAATCTGAACTTGAAAGGCTAGAAATCAACATTAAAAATTGAAACATATTTCGGTTCAGTTTTCTGTCTTTTTATCTATATATTACTCAAATACAGAGACTGAAATAGGTAACAAGTACAACATGTATATTTTACCAAAGATTTTCCTGATTTCCACATATATCTCTCTACACACATTACAAATTTCTTGACCATTATAGCTCCGAGTAGAACTTGGAGGCTGAACAAAGCACATACTGCGAAAAGACACAAAAAGAAACATCAAAAAAAGGTAAAAGGTTTAGAAAAGAGACAAAAAGGTTATATAAAATTTTTTGAAACAATCGTTGCAAGATTAACTAAGGGCATAATTATTGCATGTCTCTTAGGGATGATCTCTTAAAAAAAATAAGAGACAGTCTCTTAACTTAGCTTTTTTTAGTTAAAAACTAGGAAACTGTCTTTTATTTTCTCTAACAGACTCTCCCTAAGAGATCTACAATAATCATGGTCTAATAGTTCATGCAGAAACAGCCTCTTTAGACACATTTGAGTTAAAGAAATGAGGAACCACTTTAGCCACAAAGTAACAACACAGTAGATATTCACGTTCAGTCATATTTACATTCATTCCACTTTAGAATCATTTCTTCCCGTTTGTTTCGAACATGGCTGAGTAGATATTACATACAAAAATTGAACCACTAGCTTGAGTGATTTTGATGGCTTTTAAGCCTTTTAGACAACCACTTCTCTGTTTCTTTATCTTGCATATATTTAAAATAATTTCAATTCCAAAACATGTTTGTTTTAGTTCATTTATTTTTAAGTCATACGTACACATGATCAGATTCCGCCAGCTACTGAAAAGTAACGTGACAATAGTCATACACGTGTGAAATATCTTCAAGTCAAGCAAGATTAAGAGCGTATAAGGTAATGTTACTAGCTTAAAATTCTCAGTTCTCTTGATGTTGTACGACTACTATATTTTTTCCATGATATAATGTCCTGTTCCACCACAGTCCACGAGAATCATAACGTCACAGTCCACAAGCTGGATGATCGACTAGAAGTAACGCCATGGTATTGCAATCAAAGAGTACATTACAAACTCAGCAACAAATATGCCAAATGCTAAAACTTATAAGAGGTCTAGATTTAGAACATTGTAGACGAGGCTGGAAAAGAAAGAAAGAAAGAAACAAAGTAAAATATAAAAACTGCAAAAATATAATCAAAAGGAAGATTGTAGTCAAAAGAAAAAGAAAAAGTAAATAAAACAAACCAAAAAGAGAAAAAAATACTATTGGAATTCTGTTTACACCACTAAACAAATATTATGAAAAATTATTAAAGTAATATTCATTTATGCCAAAAACAAAACATGATAAATGTGGAAATATCAAGTTATAACTAATTAAAGACTTTAAAACAAAATAAAAAATGTAAATAAAAAATATTTAAACTATAACAAGTTTTAAACGTATTATTAAAAGAAAAACAAATTTGAAGAATAACATTTGTTTTGTAATATATTTACACAATTGCCATGATGACGTATTAATTTCAGAGCTTTCCTCAACCTTCTTTTATATCATCAAGTATTTCTTAACTATTTACATCACAATGCCACTGGAAACACTTTTAAATAAATTCACAAATATTAAATACCTATGGTTTTCTCTTCTGTATGGGCACCTCTAGCTTTAATTCAGACAAAAAAAAATTCCACTATAACCTGTAACAAAAATAATTAAAATCGTTGTTCGTGCATAATTAGATTCCCATTTTCTCGCCAATGAGTCACATAAACTACTTTATAACATACATACATATCAGGTGAAAATTCTCAGGTGAAGTGTTTTTTAATCTTCTTCATTGTTAAATTATCTTTTTCATTTGTTTGTAACAACAATTCACTAATATTTGATCTCACTCACATGTTTCAATTCATATACATGTGTCCATATATTGGCAGTTTGAATTTGTTTTTAGGATTTGTGCGCTTTGTAGAGACAATCGAACGTCAATCTCATGACATGCAGTATTAGACATCAGCGTTCCTAATTCTTTTTTTTTTTAGCAAACCAAGTTTCCTTTATTATTTTTTTAACATAATTTATTCATGCGAAGTTTTCTATAAATTACACATATCTTCCTCTGAATAAATTAAAGGAGAAGCAAAAGCTGTTCAAGAAACGTTTTGAGCTATTTGTTCCACAAGCAAAAATGAAACAAACTGAAAAACACCAAGCTTGCATTATAACATTCGCAGGTAAGGTAAGAATCAAGAACCGTGGGCAGGTTTTGCATTGTCTGAAAATGAAGGAGAGCCTTATGAGCGCCAAGATTCTGCGATGTGAAGAGATTCGTCTATGAGTAATAGGGATCATCTTCCATGGAAGGTAGTCTCATTTGCTGGTGTTCCTGGTTAGGCATGCGTCTCTCAAATGATGATGAGGTCTCTGGTCTTTGGAGCTTTGAAAGATCGCCATAGCTGTTGACTGATAAGTTCTGACGATCAAACCGCGGTTTTTTCATCGAAAGGAGTCTCTCTGCTTGGTGGTTATTCCGCTCATTATGATTGAAAGAGTAATCCATTTGGAAGTCTGTAAGAACTCCATAGCTGCTGACAGAAGAATTTTGATGATCAAACTGCGGGTTTTTTTCTCTTATTATGTGGTGGTTGGTTTGAATGGAAAGGGTTATCGGTCAGACTTTCTGGATACTGTTCAGCTGTGAGCTCACTGATCCTGAGTTGCGCAAGACTTGCAGCTGAACGACCAGCTGCTGCTGCATGTTCTGCTGAGTCAGCAGCTTGAGCAGCCGTTAGGACATCCTGCAAGTCCATATCAGATATTTATCTTGGACGATCCCTTGAAGCATCACTTTCTTCTATAGATAAGGGTCCTACTACACCAGCAGATTGTGGAGAATAACTGTCCCGTTTTACAGGGTCAGAAACAATGGGTGAAGATTGTTGGCCTTCCACGACAGTGGTGCTTGCTTTTGCAGGATGTTCATCTCTTATAAAAGCCGGCTTTTCGCCTTCAACATTCTCTGAATCAAAAGGTACGTCGAGAGAGGTATGTTCATATGTGGAAGGTTTCGGAACCTCTGATGCATAATCAGGCGTCAGATGCAGTAAGACATTGGGAACCTTGGGAAAGTCCAAACTTTCACAGAATCAGATTGCTCCTCTGGACGTGAGAGAGGTAGCATTGTCAAACGTGACCCTTCTTTATCTTGTTCCTCCTATAAAGGCAACTTAGAGCCCCCAGCAAATTGCTTTGGTCCATCGTGTAAAGAATGAGTCCAATTTAGGAACAGACAGAGGGAGAGCGAGGCAAAAAAAAAAGACTAAAGGTCTGAACACAGAACAAAAGCAATGGCTTATACATTAAATAAAGCACCTTAAATGTTCTAAGCAAACCAGATACATTTATGTAGTCAGAAAAGAGATAAGGGAAAAGAGAAGTACTGACAAGAAGATCTTCAGTCTGATTATCCGAATTATATTTTTGAAAATCTAAAATTTTATCCAAAACTCAAAACTATACCCGAAACTTCAAATCCAAAACTTAAAAAACACCCATAGTACCAAAAATATACTGAAACACAATATATACCTAATATATACTAGAAGTTTCAGGTATTTTGGGTATCCTATCGGGTTGGATCCAAGACCTGCGGATCCTCCACAATAAGATTCAATGAAGTAAAATGACATTACTCGTATTTGACCAGTTTGAGTTTTTTTTGGGTCGATTTCGATTTGAATTTTTGGATATGAGTAAAATTCCTAGGATTAAATTAAGGTAAACCGCCGTGGATTTTCACCGATCAATACTTAACCGTCAACTACACGGAAACTGCAGTTTGGAATATGGGTTAATAGATTGGAGAAGCAATTCGTTTGCAATCATCAATCTAGTATTTATGCTAAAATCAACTAAAATTCATCTATGTATGACGCGAATGCTTTGAGGTTTGACATATATTTTTGGTTACCCCAGTTTGTGAATAACCTGTTGTGAGATATGTTTGTTTATATGACATCTACCTTCAACAATAATTTCTCAAAACGTGCAGGTTGGATTAATATTTACTCATTTACAAGCTAGAGTTACAAGACGGGTCATGCATACCTAAGAGCATGTTTAACCTGATTTTTTAAGTGGGTTTCTTGCACTGTTCGCGGATCCCACTTGTCAGTGGTATCCCTGAACAGTGCAAGAACCAGTTATAAAAACTATGAATTAAAAACCGATTTTGGAGGGTTTCTTACACTGTTTACGGGTTCCACTGACACGTGACGATCCGCAATTGATTCCATTTTTAATTTTTTTTTAATCAAAAAAGAAAAAAAAAATTCAAAATGGGTTTCTAAGGTTAAAGATGGTCTAACCACTTTAAAATTTATTCTTATATAAGATGTGACATTAGCAACATATACTTAGTAACAAAACAGTGCACATGATCTCATTTTTTGAATTAATGTTAGTATTTCTTTCACAACTGTTTTTTGTTTCTTTTTCAAAAGATTTAAATATAATCAAAACAGAACTTACAATTACTTACATTAATTTAAAGCCTATTGAGCTTAGATGATTACAACGGTAAATGAATTTAACGACAAAACAATAAATAAATAGTACTAGAACATTAAAAAATGAAGGTGTAAAAAGAGAGAAAAGACTCGTAAAAAAATGTTTTAAATTTTAAAATTATTTTTTGAAAGAACATAAAAAATCAGATGTAATATCAATATATATCGGAACAACTAATGATGTGATTTAAGAACGACCGGTAATTGTCTCTGGTTGTTTCTCCATCAAAATTCTTTGATGAAAAAGAAATGAGCAATAAATTCTGATTCAGTTCAAGAGTATTCGCTAGAACGAGCAATAGATATCATTACCAAACAAACGAGACTCATCTTGATATTTCTGAGCTAGGCAAAAGTGATATGTGGACACAAACGCCAGTGACGGATAAACAAAGATATGTCAAATATAACATAAGTACTAAAAATATTAATAAAATATATTTAGTTGAAAAATTTAAAAGAAAATATTACAATATATACTAACGAGATATATTAAAAACTATTTATACAGTTGTCAAAAATATATATATATATATATATATAATTATATGGATTAAGACGAAAAATAAATAGTATTTTGAAATAGTGAATAGTACACTCTCAATTTTGAAGATGCATTATTCATTTCTTTAAAATTTAAAAATATTTTGAAAATAAAAATGATAATATGTTACTGAAATGATTCTACACCAATCGGACCCTGCATATAAACAGTTCATAAAAAGATAACATTAAATTTCCTAAAATGATAAGTACGAACACATTTAATTATCAACAGATAATTATATTTTATTTTAAAAATCGGAAATAGCCTTGACTAGTTTATGTTATCTTTTAGCTTTCTTAACATTTCTAGACAAGATCACATTATTAATCATCATAAGTGTTAGATATAAACGAGAAATGAAAGGGAAAACTAATTTAACCTGTTGGCAAATCTCTAAGAGCTTCTAAGTTACCAAAAGAAAATGAAAATCATATGAACAAGCTCATCTCTGGTCTTTGGTAAAAGGTCATTTAAACCAAAGGCACGGTTCACGCTTGCGTGACAGGTTATTTTCCAAGATCTCTGAACACTTTTGGCTGCTTCTGTGCACTCTCTCCCATTGTGAATCTTATGACTGCAATTATTAACCATTCTCCTTCGTAACTCCTTTTTTGGTCCCACGTCATATACACCTTATCTATACGTATAAATTTATCTCTCTTTGCATACCTACAATCAATGCTTCTAAGTTCTAATTATATATGTTCATCCATGGTTTATACTCGCTCCGTTTTATATTAGTTATCGTTCTAGTTTTATGCACACAGATTAAAAAAACATTTAATTTTACATGTTTTCAAAATAAAAACACTATTACCAATATATATATTCAACTATATTTCAACCAATAGAAAAATTCAATATATCATATTATCAATAAATTTTGCAATTGAAAACCGAAAACAACATTTATTTTAAAACAAAAATTTTACTTTACAATGACAAATAATTTGAAACGGAAGGAATAATATGATTCTGAAATCCACCCGACTGAGTAACTAAATATAAATATTGCAGAGTTATCAAGTCTTTTTGGATTTTCGAGAAGTTTCGGACCGGAGCCTGCAATCTTTCTAGGTTTAAAACCATGTAATATTAATTATAATATAATCTCTAGATTTTGTTTAGTGATATTTGATAACAAGTCCTTTTACAGTTAAGTGAAAATAACTATAGGACTTCGTGGTCTTTATTAGTAACACTTTTGTGCTATATATGAATGATATATACTGGTACTTATCTACGACGACCTAATCTTTTAGTAACACTTTCAACGGTTAGTAACGAATTGCATGTTATATTCCAGAAGTTGGATAGATAATTCTAAACATAAAATGAAACAAGTGCACAAACGTATCTCAGGACTTGTTGCTACATTTCAACGTTCTTTGATTCAAGCAAATTCAAATGAGCAAACTGAATGTAAATGATAGCGAACAGATTCGTCGACATTACTACACGAATAAACTTTTTTAAAGTGTAGAAAAATATCATAAAATCGACGAGAATCATGTGACCTCCATCAGGTGCACGTACGTCTTTTTCATTTATTGTTGTAACACATACCAATTTTTCTCATCTTTCCCCCAACCATATAAATAGACATATATCACTTGCACTTAGATTATTCATCCTTCATCACAACAACACACGTTGTTACTGTCTTCTACTTTCATCTTTAGAAGATTCTCTTTAAGACCTCTGTTTTATCCAGATTCAATCTTGTGGAGACAAAAAAAAAAAAAAACATGAAGAAGTTTCTCCGCACGTTAGTGTTTGCCCTCGTCCTAGTCTTCGCCGCGTGTTCTTTGGTCGTTAACTGCATTCGCACGCCGCCACTAAGTCCGTCACATCAATATCTCACCCCTTTTCTTTTCTTTTTATATATATATTGGTTAATAATTTGTTCCTTCAATAAAGTAACCTTTTTGGGGTCAGAGACTCCGAGCTCATATAAAATAATTAATACTTCATTTTATGCCTTTTTAGAAACTACGGTCAATGGCGGAGAGAATAAAAACTCCGAGATGGGACGAACTCAAACGCACCACAAGGTAGGTCAAGTCTCGCACGGTGCACTATTCTCAATTTTTTAAATTTTATTTTGACTACCCTCAAACTTTTTTTCTAGTAATATATCACTTCTTGAAATACATGTATTATTGTATGATAAAAAAAAAATGTAATTTTGGATTGTTTAACAAAATATATCGTATTTTAAAAAAATTCATTAAGCTTTTTTTATGAGTGAAGGCATAAAAATCAATTAAGTTATCTAAAACTAAACCTTAAACCCAAAAATTTAAAACCATAAGCAACAAATACCAGACTACAAATTCTCTAAAACATCAATTTAAATTCAAATATTTTTCTAAATAATTTCTAACGAACTTGACGCTTCTTTAAATTTTAGATCTCTAAATTTAAATTTATTTATTTTAATTTTAAACTTTTATTTGTGTGATGATTGTTTCATTAGTTTTTGGTTTTAATTTTTAGCTTTTAGATTTTAGTTTTTAAATTTTTAGATTTTGCTTTTTTTTTTTTTGGTTTTTGTTTTTTGTTTTTAAATTTTAGTTTTTAGTTTCAGTTTTTGGTTTTAAGATTTTGATTTTAGATTTTTGGTTTTACTATATTTTTAAGTTTTCGAAAACAAAATATATATTACTTTAAAATAATACAACAAACAACAATAATATATTTAGAAATTACTATTAAAATTTTGATCAAAATTTTGTGATTATTATTTAAAACATAAAAATGCATTAACATGTTTTTAATTATTATATTTAAAAAATTATATTGTACTAAAACATAAATTATAAAAAAATAAATTATTTTATTTTTAAAAATTGAATGGCAAATTTTTGTTTAAAACTATTTTATGTTTTATAATTTTAATTATTCTTTAATGTATCTAATAATTACTAAAATTGTTCAATAATTTTATTTATAGAATTTAGTAAATAATTGTTTACAATTAGTTAACAGTTAGTTAATATTATATATAAATATCTAAATTTATTTTAAAGATATGAAATCCAAATTAATTATTTCATATTTTCAAAGGGAAATTAGCAAAATAGTCCATATTAAAAATATAAAAAATAAAATAAAATCACTTAAACAAAAGTTAGAAAGTATATACATATAATGCTCATGTATACTGTATTGATATTTTTTTTTAAAAAAAATATATGGAAGTGGTTTTTGACTTTTCTTTGAAATTTGGTCAAAACATCCAAAAACTAGTTTTCGTAAGGAAAACTTTTTTTTGTTAGAATCTTGATTGGTTATAAAACAAGTTTTTCTTAACTAGTTTTCTTAATTTTTAGGGAATTAAAACTTGATTGGCTAGAAAATGATTTTTGAAGAAACAAAAACTGAAAACCAATCCAAAAACTGAAAACAATCAACTCTTAGCCTTTTTCTCAATGGTTCCTTTTGATTTTTTTTTTTTTGGTTCCTTTTTGATTTTTGTTTGCTTGTTCTGACAAAACTTTGATATTAAATGTGTGATTTAATAATTTCAAAACATATTTCAGATATATACCTTGTCCTCCTTTTTTGTGTTCAACACTTTGACCTCTTAACTATATGACTTTTGAACTTATTACTGTAATTCTTTTATGGCGGAAAAGGAAATAAAGGAAAAAAGAGGGGTAGAAATGGAAATGTATCCGACAGGATCGAGTTTGCCGGACTGTTCCTACGCATGTGGCGCATGCTCGCCGTGTAAACGCGTGATGATTAGCTTTCAGTGCTCCGTCGCCGAATCATGCAGCGTCATCTACAGATGCACGTGCAAAGGAAGATACTATCACGTGCCATCTAGGGCTTGAATCTCTGCCGTTTATCTACTTTTTCTTGTGTATGTGGAAAATATCAGTTTTGGCTTGTGGCGGCAAAACTATCTACAAGTATTTTTGTACAATTTTGTTGGAAAATTTTAATTACGATATGGGCTCTCTTACATTTAATATTGGCTTTGTAAGGTCTTTTAATGCGCGTCACGACACGACCAAATCAGATGCTTGAAGCAAAGTCAAATGTTTCAGCCAGTTCTTTTAAGACTGCTAGATGATTTTTTCTTCTCGCATCAAGTAGCATAAAGTATTTTTATTCTCGCATCAAGTAGCATACCGTAAGCTTTTTTTTTTTTTTTTACCATACAATGAGTTTTAAAGGTTTATTAGACCTTCATCCGCACGTCCCATAAATATTTATTTTTATTTTTATAAATAAAATTATAATATTTATATTTTATACATGTTAATTTTTAATATAACACTTCTAAATATAATATTTTTACTTATTATATTTAGTAACTATATTTTGTATCTTGTACCATCAACTATATTACACATATTTCTTATTATATAATTTTATTATATTCTATTTATATTAGACTATTTTTGCATGAAATATGTTTCTGATATGCTATTTACAGATTAATTTATATTTTATTTATATATTAATATATTATAAATTTAGTAAATGAATAAAATTATTCAGAATAGCATTGTTATTAGTGCTTTTAATCATGAGAATATTTAAAATATTGATATTATCACTACAAAAAGAATTGTTTCACATTATTTATTTTTTATTTTTGCATTACTGATGAATGATATAAAAATATTTTATATCAATTTAGTAAATGAATAAAATTATTCAAAATAGCATTGTTATTAGTGCTTTTAATCATGAGAATATTTAAAATATTATTATTATCGCTACAAAAAGAATTGTTTAACTCATTTATTTTTTTATTTTTGCATTACTGATGAATCATATAAAAAGATTTTACATCAATTAAATAAATGACTCTGAAAGTGATGATGCAAATAACTTATATCAATTTATTAATAAATGATGTAAAATACTAAATAGTTACATCAGTTATGATAAGTGATATCATTGTGTATCAATTGCAAAATTTTTTTTTTAAAAAACTACATCAGTTTTTTATAAATGATGTTAGTATTGACATCAATTAAAATAGCTGATTGGAATTATTTATATCATTTATTATTATTGAAGTTAAATTAATATCAAAATTTAAATAATTTCGTATTTATATAATTGATAATTATTAATTAAGAATATTATTATCATTTGTACATAAATAACTTTTTGCAATATATAAATTTAAGAAAATATTTTTCAATAAAAAATTTTATTTTTCTATAGAAAAGATAACTAACAAGAAAAAATGCATGCCTAAAAAAAATTAGATTGTAAAGTAGTAGTCCTGTATAAAAAAGAAGCTGGTGGGGCGGGGATTCAAGCAAGCATAAGGGGAGGGGGACTAGGGTGGAAGGGTCGTTGAAGGAGATGCATTTTTGGTACAAGTGGTATTGGACAAGATCTCAGAGAATCATCTCTTTCAGATTTCTGTCTTTCTTTCCCATGACGACTAGGAAAAGGCAAATCAAAAATTTTACTTCGAATTTTGGACCTCAACATCCTGCTGCTCATGGTGTTTCACGATTAGTATTGAAAATGAACGGAGAAGTGGTGGAACGTGCATAACAACATATTGATTTCTATTCTATAATACAGAGAAAGAAAGCCGAAAAGAAAACTCACTGGGTAAACGCTTAATTCGCTGCAAATCAGAGTGTAAGAAAGCAAAGAAGAGAAGTCGACAAATAAGCTGCTAGTGCTTGAGTAAGTGGCCTGAGAGTATCCAGTCCTGGGGAAGAGAAGCTCTAAGCGTACCCGCAGTTCACGTACCAGCTCTTAGAAATGTTCATGTATCCAGTGCTAGTCTTTTCTGTTCCAGTAAGAGTAGTTGGAGGACTAGCGCCTATCTTATCCTGAAACCGGAGATACTGGAGTATTCAAAGCCAGCTTGTCCGCCGGGCAACAGTCTGGCCTTCTTCTTTGCTCTTTAATCGCTATGAAAGTTAAAATATTGAAATCATTCAGTTCTTCTTTATTTTTTTTTGTTTATTGTAGAATTTTCCATCGATTGATATTCCTTGAGACATTTTTGAATCAAAGTCATCTCCTTCTATATTTCTAGATGCTCTTGACCCTAGCAAAAAAGAATACTTAAACCATAAACAATTTTTTTAAAAAACCTTGTAATCTTCTAAAAGAATTAGAGCCAAGAGAAAAAACAAAAGAAAGAAAGGTACCTCTGAAAAATTTCAATCAGATTCGACTGATTAGAAAAATTCAGTTTCCTTTGAAGTTCTTCATAAAAAAGAAACAAATACACATATTTTAAATTGATAAAGAAAGTTTAAAAAACTGAAAGAAAAAAGATGGAGATGAAGATTTTGAGAAAAGAGAGTAGCGTTTGTTGAGGTTAAAGCCACAAATATATTATTCTACCTCTCGTAGTCTTTTTTTTCTTTCTTAAGTTGATGTTTTATAA
Organism: Sinapis alba; assembly: GCA_012274485.2. Taxonomy (NCBI): domain Eukaryota; kingdom Viridiplantae; phylum Streptophyta; class Magnoliopsida; order Brassicales; family Brassicaceae; genus Sinapis; species Sinapis alba. Next base: position 203,003 of record MU105728.1, on the reverse strand, counting down.
TTAATTGGTTAAATATTTTATTTGGGATTGTACTAGTAATTCCCTTTTTGTAGGGCTTGTAACTGATCACTTAAATTTTATTACTATATATATATATATATATTAATAACTTTATAAATTATTTTTTTCGATGTAAACTAATTTTACTATATCAGATATTTTAATTGATGTAAATTAAGATAAAATAACATCACATCTATTAAAACGATGTTAAAAAGAAATATACTTTTATACTTTTTTTATTTTCATAAGTTTTTATTGATATAAATTATACTCCCTCCGTTTCACAAAGAGTGTCGTTTTGAGGTTTTATTTTTGTTTCACAAAAAGTGTCGTTTTCTATTTTCAATGCAAAATTTATGAATTTTATTTTTCAATCTAATTTTCTATTGGTTGGAATAGTGTTAGGTGTATGGGAAATGATGTTTTTATATAGAAAATATGTAAAATTAAATGTTTTCTTAATCCGTGTGCAGAAACTTAAAATGACACTTATTATGAAACAGAGGGAGTATATAGTTTTAATAAGTGATCTTAACAAAAAAAAAAAGTATCAATTGTTGAATTGATATAAATCTATATAACAATATCAGTTGTGTTAAAATGATGCAAATTCATATAAATTATATCATTTTATTGAATTGATGTTAATTTAATTAATAAACACATCAGTTGTTCTAACTGATTTAATATATATATATATATATATTTGAATCATTTCTAAATAAGTAATTTAAAATCATATGATTTATTTTTGTGATGCAATTTAAGTGATACAATTTGATAATTTTTTGTAGTGAATTATTTTTTAAATAGATGGTAAATACACATTTTACTGAATTAAAAATCAAACGAAATGGATAACATGTATTTAGTATGCTATAAGTTATTAAATATAAGTTTATTGCTTTATTCAATCAATTATATATGAATGCATGATGAGAATTATATAGGGATATTTGACTAAATGTAATAATATAAATAACTAAACTAAATAAGTTAAAATAATAGAGAAGTTTGTATCTATACTATTAATACTCAAGTACATTTATAAGTTAACCCTTAAAACTACAACTCAATTACACTTAAATACCATTGAGATCTTAACTAATCCTAATTTTATGGCTTAAATGCCTTTTCTTAATTTAATAAAATTTCCTAAACATAATGTACAACAAATTCATAATAAATTTAAAACTTAATTAATGTAACAAAATTAAAAATTTATATATTTGAGATCTTCTAAATATGCTTTCAAGCCTGAATGGGTGGCTACTACACTTTTTTCTTGCATAGGTGCTCCGATCAGCTGAAGCTGAACCTTGAGTGTCTTCAATATATTTTTCTCTTGTAACGAAACATTAAAGTTTGGAAACAATGTGATGAATACTTTTCATGCATTTAATATCGTTTGAACTGTTCTGATGCAGGCTTGTTGATACGACTTTAATCGAGAGTCGATTAAAGCTATTCAGGCTATGACTGGTAGTCCTTTTCTTGCATGTAAGATCAGAGCAATTCTTACTACACCAAAGTGAAGGTGAGTATAGCCTTGTTGCTGCCAGATTCTGGGTAGGTTCTCCGGAATATTAAGGGAGATGAATTGTTCTTCTTCCGTGGTTGGGACTTGGCAAGATGAGAACTTGGTGGACTGGACATACTCCATTACTCGTCGGTTGGGTGATGGCTTGATGAGTTCACGAACACCTTTAACCGAGAAGGCGCTAGGTTTCTTCGTAAAGTATTCGCAAGGATTGACAAGAGGAAGGGTAGTTTCGGTAGTTGATCGCCCATAACATACTCGATCTCATAAAAGGAATTAATGTTTGAGGAGGAAAAACGGCTTTTGCTTTTAGGGAGTGTGGAAATTGCAAATTGGGAATCGATCGATGAAGGATTTGAAATAGACATTTTTGAGAGATGTTTTCCAGAATTCTTAAAACAATCAATCATACAGAATGATTCAATCAACCATAACGCAAGCCTGAATGCTCTGATACCATTATGCACAGCAACAAGCGGGTTCTTACCCAATAACTTTAGTAGATAGAATAAGAACTTTGACAATAGTAAGATGGATTTTCCGTGGCAAAGTTTATTTTGGAAAATAGTAATAAGGTGGATTTTCAAATATTAATAAGATAGAGTTGAAAACATGAAAAATTGGAAAACTTTTTATTTGTTGGAAAATAATCCACAAATATTTTTACCATGTTTTTAGAAAGAATTAAACTTGTTTAACAAGATGGTTTTTAATTATTTATGCAAAAATATGGATTTTGTTTCCATTTTGGGTTTAAGAATATTCTAAATATATTGAAATACCTTTTGGTACTGTTTGGAAACATGAATAACATTATAAACGAGAATTGTTTGGAAACATTGCATTTATAATAAATTAAGTATTTTCTTTTGTATTTATTTTTATTTATACCTTTTAATAACATGATCATGAATATGGGTTTACTGGAATTCCCGGCTCGGGAAAATCAGATGTCCTGGAAAGGTAGAAGAAATAAAGTTATGGTTAGATGTCGGGTTCACCGAGCTTTGGCAAATGAAGATTGACATGCGTTTTTTCCATGTTCTTACACAAAATATCTAGGAATGGTAGGATCTGACCACCGGCCAGTAGTGACTTATCTTGAGAATAAAGTACCAAGGCATCAGGGAAAATTTCGGCTTGATAAAAGATGAATAGGACAAGATGGTTTGCTGGAATCAATTGGGAGAGGTTGGGGTGAATCGACAGCGGAGAACTTCGGAGATTTTGTATCAACAATAAATAACTGTCGCCATGAGATTGCTACATGGCATAAGAATAATCCTCCATATGGAAAAAGTGAGCTACAAAAAGCACTGGAAGAAGTACACACTGATAACAATAGAACTCAGAAAGACATATTGGAAGTATCTAGGAAGTTACAAGAAGCATAAAAGGACGAGGAAGATTTTTTTGTACCAAAAAGCCGTAATATGTGGTATACATCAAGGGATCTTAATACAAAAATTCTATCATGCTCTGAGAAAGCAACATCGTGCTCGCAATAGGATTGTGGGACTTTATGATACTGATTGAAAATGGATAGTCGAGGAACAAGGTATAGAAAAAGTTGCAGTGGATTTTTTGATAGTTTGTTTCAGAAAACCTATCCTTCAGAATTCAAAAGTTTTTTGGACGAGATTCCATCTACTATCACCCTCAGATGAATCAGCGGTTAATCAGGTTAGAAATAGAGGAGGAAGTACGACAAGCCCTGTTTATGATGCAGCCTGAAAAATCTTCTGGGCCGGATGGAATGACTGCTCTATTTTTTCAGCACTCTTGGTATATAATCAAAAGGATTTCTTAGAAATGATCAATAACTTTTTGATCTCAGGAAAGCTGGACAAAAGGTTAAATACTACAAATATTTGTTTGATTCTTAAAAAGGAGAGACCTATAAGGATGATAGAGCTCAAACCTATAAGTTTATGCAATGTAGGATACAAGATTATATATAAGGTATTGTGCCCGAGATTGAAGGATTGTCTTCCCTCACTTATTTCGGAAACACAATCTGCTTTTGTGTCGGGAAGATTAATCTCTGACAATATCCTCATAGCTCAGAAGTTGTTTCATGGATTGAGGACTAATAAATCATTCCATGATAAATTTATGACCATAAAAACACACATGAGTAAGGCTTGTGATAGAATATAATGGAACTTTATTCAAGAGCTACTTTCCAAGATGGGGTTTGATCATCACTGGACCCATGTATTAATGGAATGTATTTCCTCGGTACAATACATAGTTTATTGAATGGTCAACCAAAAGGACATATAATTCCACAGAGAGGACTCCGACATGGGAACCCTTTATCCCCTTATCTATTTTATGTGTACGAAGCTTTGATAGCGAATATTAAAAAGGCTGAAAAGGAAAAACAACTTATGGGTATAAAGATAGCAAGGGCTTGTCCCTCAATCTCTCATATGCTCTTTGCAGATGATAGTCTTTTCTTTTGCAAAGCACAAAAAGATGAATGTCTGACAACCCTCAAGATTCTAAAGGAGTACGAAGTGGTATCGGGTCAGCAAATAAATTTTGAAAAGTTTTCGATCCAATTTGGTCACAAGGTTGATGAACCCATTAAACATGAACTAAGGGATGTTTTAAGAATACAAAATGTATGAGGAATGTGATCATATCTGGGAATCCCTGAGAATTTGAGAGGATCAAAAACACAAGTTTTTGGTTTTATTCAAAAGCGTTTGAATAATAGGGTGGAGAGAAAGTGATTATTAAATCTGTGGTAACGGTTTTGCCAAACCATGTAATGTCTTGTTTTCGTATACCAAAAATGGTAACAAAAAAGCTAACGAGTGCAGTGGCACAATTCTGGTGAGCTCAGGGGATAATTCTAGAAGTATGCACTGAAAATCATGGGATAAACTATGTAGTCCTAAGGATGAAGGAGGCTTAGGTTTTAAAGACTTTACATATTTTAATACAGCTATGCTAGAAAATCAATTTTGGAGATTGATAGAGAAACCAAACACATTATTCTCTCGTGTGTTCAAAGGAAGGTATTTCATGAAGGCATCACCCCTGGAACCAATTAGATCGTACTCGTCGTCCTACGGCTGGTGCAGTATAGTATTTGCTAGATCTCTGGTTAGCAAAGGACTAATCAAAAGGGTGAGTTCAAGATCATCTATCCCAATATGGAATAATCCTTGGCTTCCATCTACTCGCCCGAGACCAGCAAATAAAAACCAACACAATCTTTACCCGGATCTTACAGTGGATTATTTCATCAATGAAACATCGACAACATGGAATTTACATATAATGACCCTGGTAGAGCCTCAAGATACAAAAATAATTGAAAGCATACCTTTGGGTAGAACTCAGGCAGTAGATCGGGATGGATGGCATTTTACTAATAATCAGAGATACACGGTTAAGTCTGGATACCAAGGAGCACGAGTGTACCTAGATAGAGAACGAACGCCTCCAGAGTATGGTCCTTCGATTTCTCTTTTGAGGTTTTTTGCTGGAAAGTACGCTGTCCACCTATGATGAAACACTTTTTATAGCAGCTGGTATCATGATGTATAGCGGTTAAGAAAAATCTAAAAGCAAGAGGAATAAAATGGGATATAATTTGTGCAAGATGTGGTGCACCTGAGGAATTTATAAATCATGTGTTTTTTGAATGTCCTCTGGCAATTCAGGTTTGGGCACTCTCACGAATACCATCTAATCCAAATATTTTTCCCATTCAATCACTTTTTGCAAACATGGATCACTTATTTTGGAGGGTCTCTTCGGAATTGGAGGATCATCAATTTGCATAAATTTTATGGTATATATGAAAAAGAAAAAATAACAAAGTATTTAGCAATTTGGATATTGATCCTAGAAATACTCTCAAATTGGCAAAAACAAAGTCTTTACTTTGGGACGAGGCACATCGTTTACTTACACATGAAGTTGATCAATCTCGATTACTAGTAAACGCGATAGTACCAGTTATACCGGGTCGATGGTGTTTTACAGATGGATCATGGAAAGATCGGGAAACTTTCTCGGGACAAGGGTGGTATAGCACATTAGAAGGTTTTGATGGTTTAATGAGAGAGAGAAACACAAGAGAGAGTTAGTCACCACTGCATTCGAAGATAGATGCTCTCATTTGGGCAATGGAATGCATGCATAATCTAAGACAGTTTTTTGTTACATTTGTAACAGATTGTTCTCAGTTGGTAAAGATGGTTTCAGAACAAGAAGAATGACCAGTTTTTTCAAGTTATTTGGAAGACAGAAAGATTTTAAAGAGAAGTTTCAACTGCTCAGATCTCATTCATATACCACGAACATAAACTTAAAAAGGCGGACAGTCTCGCACGCAGTGCAAGGAAGCAACCGTTGTTTGTTGTTCATATGGATGTGGAGTACCCAATTTGATTTACAAAGTCTACATGAGTTTGTTTATGTTGCGGACAAAAAAAGAGAAGAAGAGTGAGAAATCATAGAAGAAGAAGAAACCAAAAAAAGAGAAGAAGAGAAGTTACAACAAAGAGAAAGAGAGAAAGAAGAAGAAAGGGAATAAAATAAATAAATCTATTTGACATATATAAAAGATAAGATTTGAGGGTAAAAATTTCATTCATTAATTTTAGAATTAAAAATAAATAAAACCAAAATTTATTTTAGAAAGAGGATAATTTAGCTTTCTTAATTAGATGCAAGGACAACATAAACGGTTTCTCATTTAGTGCCTGACTGGTTGAAACGCTGTGGTTGCTGTTGCAGTTGCAGGAGTTTGCAGATATGAGTGGTTGCAGTTTTTAGCGTTATTAAGTGATTCTTGCGACTGGTACCATGGTTAAAAATTGTTACGTTTGCGGGATATTTGTGACTGGTTGATTATGAGATATTGCAGCGGTTTAATAATAAGTTACCAATATGAACACGTTATAACATTATAAAAATACCAAAACATATTAATATGATAAAATATAATAATTATTAATATAATTAATATCAATATTAAATTTATTTTTATTTTTTAGTTTAAATGAAAGTTTTAGTTTTAATAAAATTTATTTTGAAGATTTATGTTAGAACTTTTAAATGGATATTTTATTTCACATAAAAAGTATATATTTTTATGTATTCATATATATATATATATATATATATATATATTAATTTTTAAAAATTATAGTGAATTGTGTTAGTTTACAGTTTTTATAAAATAAAAATAATATTTTTAGTGAATTTAAATTTAAATTTAAATATAAAATATATATTTTTATTTATAATATTTAAATTTTAGGATTTAATATTATGTTTTACTTATTTTTTTAAGAAAATTATATTTATTTACCAACCGCAATCGCCCGCAACCGCAAACGCTGGCGGGAACCAACTTTTGATTTTATGAGGTTTGAAGCGATTTATAGCATTTCTTGTGATTGTTGCAAAACGCCAACAATCGTTACCATCCGCAAAAGCTGCGTTTACATGTGGTACAGAGGAAACCAGTCACACCCTTAGAGTCACGATCACTCCAATCCATTTCTATTTTTGCTCATAAAATAGTAATTGCTATATTTTCCTGTATGTATAAAGGAAGAAATAACATTTTCTATATTTTAATGTGTGAAGATCTCTATTTTAGAAAATTACATTGAAGCAAAACTCGTTTCTATTATAAAATTCCTCTATTTTAGAGATAAAAATAAAAGAATACATTGAAGATAGTTTAATAGTTTATCTTCGGGCAACGGACCTAAAACAAATCTAAATATTATTAGGCATGCTTTGATGAAACTAAACTGAAAATATTAGCCAACTAATAGTGAAAGTAAAATATATATTGTTGCAAAAGAAAAGTTAATTTAGTTTATTATTTAGAGAAATATTCTAGAATAGTCCTAAATTTTCTTTTGTCAAAAAATAGTTTTCAAGGAAGAAAATAACCAAAATATTTTATTAAAGAGGTAAATATACACTTATATCTCTAGGGTTAAATAATCTAGACTTAGAGTTTAGAGTTAAGGGGTGGGGTTTTGAGTTTAGGATTTTAAATTTTTAAAAAATAAAAATAAAATATTAAAATTTTCCAAATAAAAAGGCTATTTTGATCATTTTTTTTTCATTGAGAGCTATTTTTTTGTGACAAAAACTTTTAAAAAATATTTGAGAGAATTGTCCTATTATTTATAATTAATTAGTTTTTTTTCTATCAGCATAATGAATTAGTTGTTAAATTGATTTACGTATGTATGTTTTTTTTTTTGAGCAACCATGTAAGTATGTTTCAAATTTGGAAAAAGACAATAAATACTGAAAATTATGACTAATTAAATTTTTAATGGGATTTAATATAATTAAATAGTTAGTTTAAGGGTTATTTTATATTTGGATTTCAGTTTTAATAGTATATATCTCCTTTAATTAATCTGATTTACATTAGTGAATCGGAGCTCAATGCTTGAATTCAGTAAAAGCAATCACTAGATGTTTGTTCAATTGTTATTTGGGAGTCCCTTGTTATTTTATCATCACTTCAAGTTATTTTCGATTTATAAAATTGAGTATATTAAGAAATCAAACATTTTTCAGCCTCAGGTTTTAAAGTTAAGACCAAACCATGATATTTGACAAACTAGTTATTAAATGTAATGAAATAAAAACTTTAAATATCACCTTCTCATTTTGAAAACAATGGTCATGCAAACCTCCCAAAAAGACATGGTCAATAGTCGAAAAAATAAAGGAACGAAACTTGTGGCATTATTATTTTGAGAATATTACATTCACAAGCACTTTTCATCTTCATCTTCACAAACACTTTTTCAAGCAAATCTTGGCTCAAAGGCAGACATCAATCCAATGGGTTCAAATAGATCTTGGGAATGGTTTTGATGTCAACTTATGGTTTGATCCTTGGACAACGTTTGGCCAGCTAGTCAAGTTCTTAGAGCTGATTGGACCTCGACAATCAAGAATACCTCTCACAACCACAGTGGAAGAACTTTGGAGGGATGGCGCTTGGGCTTTACGGTCTGCACGATCGTAGCAAATGGAGGAACTGCTCATAAATCTTAGAACAATCTCCTTATCTAATTTGTGTAGCTCCCTCCAATGGCGAATCAATGGCAAGATTCAACTTTCCTTCAAAAGCTCCCTCGTTTATCATTCGCTATTGAAATCACCTCCACCAGTTGAAGGATTAAACTTTGTGTTAGTGTCTTTAAGTTGATGTTTTGAATAAGTCTAAGTTTGAATAAGTACTCATGGTTTGTAGGAGTTCACGTTGAGTTTGTTTCAAAGTTGTTGTGTTAGTTTTGGTTAAGTTGTTTCGTTGTATTGGTGATATATTTAAGATCATTATTCTCTGAGTAATAAGATATGCATTTTGCAGTTCTCAAACGAGTGTAAAAACCTTAAAACAGTGAGTTCTTATTTCAACAAGTGGTAACATAGCCTGATACGAGCCTGTTACAAGAAAAATGAGTGAGAAGGATACTTTGATCATTCCAAAGTTTGATGGAGATTATGAGCATTGGGCGATGCTCATGGAGAACCTGCTCAGATCCAAAGAATGGTGGGATCTGGTGGAAACGGGGATAACACAACTGGAGAGGAATGTGGTCTTGACTGGAGCACAAAGAACAGAGCTTGCTGAACTGAAGGTCAAGGATCACAAGGTGAAAAACTACTTGTTTGCATCTGTGGACAAGACCATTCTGAAAACAATCCTCAAGAAGGAAACATCCAAGGATCTGTGGGACTCAATGAAAAGGAAGTTCCAAGGGAATGAGAGAGTGCATAGTGCTCAACTGCAGAGATTAAGGAGGAACTTTGAGGTCCTTGAGATGAAAACTGGAGAAACAATCACGAAGTACTTTGCAAGAATGATGGAGGTTGCTAATGAATGAGAAACCTTGGTGAGGATATGCCAGATATGAAGGTAGTTGAAAAGATCCTAAGGACGTTGGTTGAAAAGTTTACATATGTAGTATGTGCCATCAAAGAATCAAATGACATCAAGGAGATGACCATCGATGGATTGCAAAGCTCACTGATGGTTCATGAACATAACCTGAGCAAGCATGTGGGAGAAGAGCATGCATTAAAGATGGAAGGACAATGGAGATCTGATGGAGGAAGAGGCAAAGGTCGATATCATAATCAAACTCAAGGCAGAGGCAGAGGAGGATACCGAGGAAGAGGAAATACCAGCTACAATAAAGAGATGGTTGAATGCTACAAATACCATTGAATGAGACATTTCAAATTTGAATGTCCAGATTGGGAGAAGGAAGCAAACTATGCATGAGACATTCTCCTTATGGCTCATGTGGATAGAGAAAAGGGTGAAGATGAGCATGTATGGTTCTTATACTCGTGCTGTAGTAATCACGTGTGTGGTATGAAAGAATGGTTTACAAAAATTGATGACAAGTTCCAGCAAACTGTCAAATTGGGAGATGATAAGAAGACGATGGTTCAGGGAGGAGGAGACTTACGTCTGAAGAACAACCTACTCAGCGTTGGTCAGTTGCAGCAGAAGGGTCTGAGAATTGTCATTGAAGATGACATATGTGAGATATGGAGCAAGCAACTGAAGAGAATGATCATGTACTCAAACATTTCAAAGAACCATATGTTTATTATCTTGGCAACAGTGAGAAAAGAGAAAGAAGAGGTTAAGTGTCTGCAAGTAGCTGAGAAGACATCCAACTTTGTCACAAAAGATTTGGTCATCTAAGCCATAAAGGTTTAAAAACACTTGCTGAGAAGAAAATGGTGAATGGACTACCAAACCTTATGGAGAATGAATCTGAACCAGTATGTGAAGTGTGCATGAAGGGCAAGCAGAATCGTGAAACCATTCCAAAGAAGAGTATGTGGAGAGCGACTAGAGGTCTTCAACTTGTCCACACTGACATTTGTGGACCAATCACGCTAACATCTGAAAATGCTAAAAGACACATCATAAACTTTATTGATGATTATAGCAGGAAATGTTCGACTTATTTCATGTCAGAGAAGTCTGAAGCATTTAAGACTTTCATCGAATTTAAGGCAGCAACATAGAGGGAATTAGGACAAGCTTTGGTATGTCTAAGGTCTAATAGAGGAGGTGAAAATAATTCCAAGGCCTTTGAAGAATACTGCAAGGGAAGTGGGATCAAGAGACAGTTCAAGGCAGCCTATACTCTACAGCAAAACGGTATGGCTGAACGAAAGAATAGAAGTGTCACGAACATGAAAAGGTGTATGTTGCTGGAGAGGTCTGTCCCTAGACGTTTTTGGACGAAGCTGTCCAGTATGCTGTTAATTTACTGAACAGATGTCCATCAACAGATCTAGGTGACGTTACACCAGAAGAAATATGGAGTGGATACAAACCGTCAGTGGAGCATCTCAGGGTGTTTGGGTGTGTGGCGTTTGCTCTAGTGCCTTATGAAAGGAGGATCAAACTCGATGAGAAAAGCATTAAGTGTGTAATGTTGGGGTTAAGCAAAGAATCAAAAGCATACCGTCTATACAACCATGAGACAAAGAAAATCTGTATCAGTCGTGATGTATACTTTGATGAAGCCAGAGGCTGGAATTGGGAGAAGAACACACAAAAGAAGGAGCTAACATGGGAGGATTTGATGACATAACCTGAAGAAGAAACTTCAGATGGTAACCCTGAAGAATAACAAACTGGATAGGCTGTTGAGGAAGCAAATGTAAAAGAAGAGAATCAACAAATTGGTCCTCAGCAGACTGAAATACGAAAAGGAGCTGGAAGGCAGAGAAGAGCTTCTGTGTGGATGAAGGATTATGTCTCAGGGAGAGCAAGATTTGTCATCTCAGAAGAAGAAGAAGATGCCATGGCCATGTTTATTTTTCCAGATGACCCTAGCTGTTTTGAAGATGCAGTGCAAGAAGAAGTGTGGAGGAGGGCTATGGAAGCAGAAATAGCCCCAATTGAAGAAAACAACACTTGAGAATTAATGGAGCTACCAGAAGGAGCTAAGGTGATTGGAGTAAAGCGGATTTTCAAAACCAAGTTCAATGAGAAAGGTGAAGTAGACAAATTCAAGGCAAGATTAGTGGCTAAAGCATACCATCAGAGGGAAGGAGTTGTCTACTATGAGGTATTTGCACCTGTGGCTAGATGGGATACAATAAGAATCACACTTGCGTTAGCTGCAGAGAAAAACTGGAAGGTGTATCAGCTTGACGTCAAGAGAGCTTTCTTGCACGAAGAGCTAGATGAAGACGTGTACGTGGAACAACCAAAGGGGTTTGAAGCAAGTGCTGAAGCTAATCTGGTGTACAAACAGAAGAAGGCGTTATATGGTCTGAAACAAGCTCCCAAAGCTTGGTACAACCGCATTGAGAGTTATTTCAAGAAGGAACAATCTGAGAAATGCTACTGTGAGCACACTCTGTTCGTGAAGAAGCAAGGGAAGGATGTGTTGATAGTAAGCTTGTATGTAGATGACCTTATCTACACTGTAAACTCAGAAGAAATGTTGAATGAGTTCAAAAATTCTATGATGAAAGAGTTTGCCATGACAGAGTTGGGAATAATGAAGTACTTCTTGGGAGTAGAAGTTATCCAAGATGAAGAAGGCATCTTTATCAGTTAAGAGAAATACACAGAGGAGGTAATGCAGAGGTATGGAATGGAGGGCTGTAATTATGTGAGAAACCCCATAGTACCAGGCCAAAAACTGCTTAAGGAAGGAGAAGGAGATGCTGCTGATCCAACACAATTCAAACAGCTTGTGGGAAGCTTGAGGTATTTAACTGCAACTACACCAGACTTGATATACTCGATTAATCTTGTCAGCAAGTACATGGAGAATCCAAATGAAACAAACATGCTAGCTGCTAAAGGAATTCTTAGACATGTCCAAGGAACCACCAAGTATGGGATTCATTACAAGAGAGGAGGAGAACAAAGGCTAGTGGGTTATGTTGATAGCAACTATTCTGGGGATGTGGATGACAGGAAAAACACTTCATGGTATGTATTTATGTTTGGAGGAGGAGCTGTGAGCTGGACATCGAAGAAACAACCCATAGTAACACTATTTACAATTGAAGCTGAGTTTGTAGCTGCTGCTAACCAAGCTTATCAAGCTATCTAGATGCGAAATGTTCTTGAAGAAATGTGATATGAACATCATGAAGGTACTCTGACGTTCTGCGACAACAACTCTACCATTAAAAAGTCTAAGAATCCAGTGTTGCATGGAAAGAGCAAACACATTCATGTGAAGTTTCATTTTCTGCGTGACTTGGTAAATGAGGGACTATTCAGTTAGATTACTGCACCACTCAAGATCAGCTGTCCGACATCATGAACAAAGCGGTCAAACTTGAGGTATTTGAGAAGCTCAGAGAAAGCATGAGTGTCAGAGTGAAAGAAGAGTAAACTGAAAGAAACCCATTTCAGTTTAAGGGAAGGATTGAAGGATAAAACTCTGTTTTAGTGTCTTTAAGTTGATGTTTTGAATAAGTCTATGTTTGAATAAGTACTCATGGTTTTTAGGAGTTCACGTTGAGTTTGTTTCAAAGTTGTTGCGTTAGTTTTGGTTAAGTTTTTTGTTGTATTGGTGATCTATTTAAGATCATTGTTCTCTGAATAATAAAATATGCCTTTTGCAGTTCCCAAACGAGTACAAAAACCTTAAATAGTGAGTTCTTATTTCAACACCAGTACCTTAGTACCCACTCATCTAGATCAAGAGAGGTATACCTAAACACAAAATTCTAGCTTGACTAATGCTTCTCAATAGGTCCCTTACTAGTGATCGCCTTTTGTCTTGGGGACTCAATATGGATCCCCTATGCCTTTTTGTAACCAAGACAATGAATCGAGAGATCACATCTACTTCTCCTGCTCATACTCAAGCGCTGTCTGGAACCATTTCTCCTCGTGGTTCGACATCAACTCTACATCGAACTCGTGGTATGACATCACTCACTCCATCCTATCTCAATCTATCTCCAGTAAGCCCAAATACCTCTTGATTCTCACTTGGCAAGCAACGGTGTACGATATGTGGTGGGAATCAAGAGGTATTTGGGCTTACTGGAGATGGTACACAGTTTTTACATGTGGGCTAAGGATTTTTAGTGGGTTTCTTAAAAGGACTAGATATTAAAGTGAGTATTGTAATCACGTTTGCTACATGTTTAATTTTAATGCCCAAAAATTAGTTTAAAAAGAAAAGATTTTTCTACAACTGTTAAAATTATTAGTTTTAATTAATTTTCTTTATTAAACTTAATTCAACCAATAAAAAAATTATCCAATATAATACAATTAATCAAAAACACTAAATATAGTGAATAAAGAGTTATGTTGTGGAGGATTCATTCGGTGGAAAAACTGCTTACTATACGCTTTCCATTCGAAGCTGTACACAGAGAATTGTAGTACCGCTAGTAGAGCATGATATGCTTGGTAATTGTAATGTTTCAATAGCAGTTTTTTATGAGAAATGTTCGATAGACTTTTTAGTTTATTTTTACAAAAATAACACAAAAGGAAGAAAATGACCAAAATGACCAAAATTTATTTCTTTACACAATATTTATTTTTTCTATTAATATATTAAACTTTTTTGAAGTGTATTACACTTTAATAACATTATAAATTTTCTTAGATAATAGACAAAATAAAAAATAGATAAATAATTAATTACAAATCAGTTATCAGCCAACCATAATAAATGATATATTTTATAAAAATAACATTAAAAGTATCTAAATAAAACTAAGTTATATTAGACTGTTATATATTATTTAAAACACTAATATTACTTATATGATATTAGTTTAATTAAAGTTAAGATATGTTAGAACGTTATATATTATTAAAAAAACAATATTACTTATATGATATTAGTTTAATTTGGCAGTTTCGAAATCAGTTATTAATTCGTTTTGTCAATTTATATAACATTAATGTATATACATAATTTTTAAAAGTATCTAAATAAAACTAAGTTATATTAGACTGTTATATATTATTTAAGACACCAATTAGTATTACTTATATGATATTAATTTAATTTGATATTACTTATATGATATTACTTTAATTAAAATTAAGATATTGTAGAACGTTATTTATTATTAAAACAAACCAATATTACTTATATGATATTAGTTTAATTTGACAGTTTCGAAATCAGTTATTAATTCGTTTTGTCAATTCACTTATTTTTGAATTTACACAGTATTTATTTTTCTATTAATATTTAAACTGTTTTGAAGTATATTATACTTTAATAATATTATAAAATTTCTTAGATAATAGACTAAAAATAAAAAAAGCAGATCAATAATTAATTAAAAATCAGTTATCAGCCAACCATAATAAATGATATATTTTATAAAAAATAACATTAATGTCTATACATTATTTTTTAAAAGTACCCAATTAAAATTAAGATATATTAGACCGTTATATATTATTAAAAAAAACAAATATTACTTATATGATATTAGTTTAATTTGGCAGTTTCAAAATCAGTAATTAATTCGTTTTGTCAATTCACTTATTTTTGAGTTTTAAAGATCCTAAATATTGGAATTTTTAATGTTTTACGTAATTTAAAAAGGTATCCAAAACTGGATCCGCAAAGATTTTAATTGGTCTCAAATTGAGATTTATAAATACTAGTGACTTAAAATTCTATTTCTAAAAACTCAAAACCCGAATAAATCAGAACCAAACCCGAACGACCACCCTTAATCATAATTATTTTTAAATAATTCAAATTAGGTTTATGTTTAATTTAAAGTTCTAAATAATTATATATACTTATATATGATTAAATATTTTTTATTACATCTTAATATTTAAATTTATATCATATATTACCTTTATAAATTATTTTATTAACTATTTTAATTATAAAAAATCAACTTTTATACATATTATTTTAAATTTATAAAGTAATTTGAACCGTTTTTATTTACTTCACCAGTCAAACATATATTTTGAACTGCTAATTCCTGGGTCACAGCCATGAAGTAGCCACAAATATTTTGTATCATATTTGAAAATACTATGAAAATGCTACAAAATAAAAAACGTGGCTCTTCATGTGTAAAACATAGCAAAAAACTACAAAATTGCTACGAAATAAAACATGGCTATAAATAGTCACGTTTTTGAGGGAACATGAAAGAGATGCCGGCTACTGCCGCCTCTTCGTCGGAAATATCCACGGAGCAACGCTTGAATGGTTCGCACGCCTAAGGCGAGACTCCATCGGAAGCTTCGACCAACTCGCCTCAGAGTTCCTGAAGCAAATTCCATGTTCATGGACCGATAAACTTCCGACGTAGATCTCTAGAGTTTGACCCAGAAGGAAGCCGAGCCACTTCGCAACTTTATAAATAAGTTCAAAGTCGTCATGGCGAGAGTTACCGAGATAAGCGACAAGGTCGCAATTAACGCCCTCCGAAAATACTTTGGTACAAATCAAAGTTTAGGAAGTGGATACCTCTCAAAAACCGTGCTCGATCCAGGATGCTCTTCACAAAACCACTGACTTCATGATCATGGAGGAGGAAACGAAAGTCCTATCTCAAAAGTATAGGCCCGCGAGAACATCTTCAAAATATGCTTTGGAGCAGAAATCAAAAAGGAAAAACCCTCGTAATGACAAGTACGTTAATCACTAGGGGGAGGAGTCCCAGGGAGCGCATAACTATGCTATCAACTCCACTTCTGAACACGGAAGGACCTCGGGAAACACTTGGACCCAAAATCCCTTTGACGAGAATACCTTCTGCGAGTTCCACCAGACTAGAGGCCACTCTACTACGAACTGCAAAGTTCTTGGTGCGAGACTAACGGCCAAACTACTCGCATGAGAAATCTCTAGCATCACCGGTATCAAGGATCTGATCCTAGAAACCGACCGTCCGCCCAGAAATGATAAGAACCCTTCGACGGGAAACACTCCCCAAGGGAACCAATCAGGCAACAAACACGGACGGAAACAAGATAACAGGGAAAACAACAACAACCGTCGCAGGGTAAACATGATCTTCAGAGGATCACAATACTACCACGACAAGGTTTCATCCATAATAGCTTACCAGCGAAAAGCTGAATCAAGCGTAAACTGGTTGAATCAGTCACCCTCTCCTCAGGGCCCGATAAACGCCATCACCTTTGACAAAAAAGAAACTGGTGGAATCGACCAGCCTCACTGCGATCCACTCATCATCGATCTCGTAATCAGAGATGTCGAGCTCGCAAGAATCCATATCGATACGGGAAGTACAGTAAACGTTATCTTCCGCAACAACTCTAAAGTGGATGAACGTCAATCTCGACGAAGTTATCCCAACGACAAAACCGCTGACTAGTTTCTTGGGCGTAACATCAATGACCATGTGGTCGATAAAACTTTCGGTGATGGCAAAGGAGGTCACGAAAATTGTCGACTTTGCGGTCATCAACTTTGCGGTCGTAAATGCCATGAAGGCGGTCCCGTCAACGTACCACTTGGGCGTTAAGTTTCTGACTCCGAACGGAATCTCAGCAATCTGGGGGTGCCAAAAACAGTCACGCCTTTGCTTCCTAGCCGAACATAAGCTAAGGCAAATCACGACGACTTCGATGGTGAAACCCAAGTGCACGAAGATAATCTCACCAACGACCGAAAACGCTTCAAAAGAAGACAACTCAGAAAAAGCTATCTCGGACACGGTATCGGAAAACGAAAAAGTTTCCAAGCCCAACGCTCAAACTCAACTGTAGGAGACAAACCCAGAAAAAGACGTCAATCCAGCCGCAGCAACCAAGGCGATCGACGCACCAGAAACAATGCCAGTCAAGTAAAACCCTCACGGCAACACAGTGAACTACAAGACGGCTTGATCCCCGAAATAGGTACGTAGGCAACTTGTCAAAAGACGAGTTCAGCTGTCCCCCTCTCCAAAAAGGGTGGGTGGGTGGGTGGGTGCATATACTCATATACTCCCATATTTCGAAATATCCATCTATGTACTTGATATTTTTGAAACTTTTTCCGATAATAAAAAGCAATACAATTTCTAGAAATCCTTGCAAATCTTTGTTATCATACGAATCTCTCATTCTCTATGCAACAACAATCTACAAATTGCTCGTTAAAACTTAAAAAATAAAAATAAATCGCATAAACCCAAGAACGGAAATTTTATGAAAAATCATACGTCTCAAAATCCGCAAAAATGTTTCGTCAAGAACAGCGGTACGCTTGTGCAAATGGTTCTTGATTTTACGATCGAACCAAAAATCTCGGTCTTAAGACCAACAAACTCAGATCACCCGACCAGGTTTGGGTCAATCATCTGACCCAGTCAGACCATCCAACCAGGCGGTCTACCTGACCTTGACGGACTATCCAGCCCGGTCAACCCATTTGACCCGGTTAGACTGTTCGGTCCACCTGACCTGGTCGGACCACCTGACCCGGTCGGACCATTCAACCCGGTCGATTTACCTGACCTGGTCAGACCACCTAACCCGGTCGGGCCATCCAACCCGGTCGGTCTACCTGACCTGGTCGGACCACTTGACGCTGTCGGATTATCCAGCCCGGATTGACCAAACCTGACCCGGTCAGTACACCCAGGTTGGATCATTCGCTTTGACCAAACCATCCGACCTACACCAACCACTCGGCCGAACTCAGGTTAGGATAATACTAGTCAACCAGACTGGATTGTCTGACAAGGTCCAAACCAATTAATTAGACCAACTGGCTAGACCGACCTCCCAGTCGATCCTGACCCACGGATCATACCTATTCGTCTAGACACAACGAACCGTCTGTCCTCTATCCTAGCCGGATCCATCGCCCATACGATCTTTTCTCGATCTTTATACCAATCTAACCCCACAAGATGATCCAAACCTTAGATCAAAACCCATCTTTTAACTCAACTCTCAACCAAAAAACATGAGATATCTATACTCTATAAACTCAGAAAAATCTGATTAAAATACCATCGGAAAAAGAAAGTGAGAAGTCGCCAAAGTTTTCCAAAAAAGTATTCTGGAAACAGTCCGTCTGCGACTATAAACGAAAATGGTCCGTTCGTGACTATAAACGAAAACAGTCCGTCCGCAACTATAAACGAAAAACAGTCAGCCTGCGACTATAAACGAAAAACAGTCCGTCTGCGACTAAAAAAAAAACAGTTCGTCCGCGACTATATAAGAAAAAAACAGTCCGTCCGCCACTATAAAAACAATTTGTTCATCGATTGGCCCCGATGAACACTCTAACCGTTCTAAACAAACGATTAACCTTTCATCGAATTGGTTCTCTAACATACAACACATGATAATAGCAATATAAAAAAATCCAAAATCCAGTACACCCAGGTTGGATCATTCGCCTTGACCAAACCATCCGACCTACACCAACCACTCGGCCGAACTCAGGTTAGGATAATACTAGTCAACCAAACTGGATTGTCTGACAAGGTCCAAACCAATCAACTAGACCAACTGGCTAGACCTACCTCCCGGTCGATCCTGACCCACGAATCATACATATTCGTTTAGACACAACAAACCGATGCTTTCTTTTATACTTATGGACAATGTTTTGTTGTAGGTGATAGTAATATATTCCTCAGATTTTCCAAGGAAACACTTTAGCACATGCCTTTTAATCCCCATGTGCCGGTTGGAAACTATCACCATATCATACTCGTCAGATACGCATCTCGCTAATTTTGTGAAAAAAAATCCCAAGAATCATCATTTCAGTATCTACAATTCCAAAAGCCAATGAAAATATCTGAAAATTACCCTTCTCACTTAACATAACACCTCCATACTTCTCACTTAGGTGAGTCCCTTCTACCACGATGACCCTTCTCTGATTGTTAAAACCTTCAATAGAAATTCCAAAAGATAGAAATAAATACTTAAATCTATTTAAAGAATCAAGTTCTATACTAGTGATAGAATCCGGATTTGCTAATGCGATTTGTTCCAAATATGAAAGCAGTCGTTCATACCCATCTTATGATGATCATCTCAACAATTTTTGCGCATATACCAATACTATGTATGAAGTGGTGTAATTAAGATTCATGCCAAACATGTTCTTCATTAAATCTTTTAAACGCTGCGGATTCAATCCATCATTGATTCATACGCGTTCTATGAAAAGACTACCAATATACTTCGGAGTACAGTGTTTCCGTTGAGCTAGTTGGTCTGACATAAAATATGTATGAGCTTCCACATACTTGGCTACCCAATACGTGTTTGTCTTATGTTTTGCACTTGATCTAACCTATCATCCACACCCATTAACACGACATTTTGCCACAAGTATAGTTTTCGTTGCCTTGTATGTTCTAAAGGAGAACCTACGCTTCACCGCTGTCAACCGCAACTCTTAAACCAATGCATCTCTACTAACAAAAATCTGGTTGACATAGATATTGTTAGCATTTTAGCTTCCTCTTTCACTACCATATGTCGCGTCGCTTTGAAATCTTAAAAACACATATCATCTTCTTCTTCCTCATCCTCATCGTTAACTTTTCCATATTCACTGTAATCCTCATCATTATCATCCGCTTCAGCAGCATCATGGATATCAACATCCTCCTCCCCATCATCATTCTCCCCTTCATCATTCTCATCTTCAGCCAAATTATCATCATCTTCATCCCCTTCATCTTCATCCCCTTCATCTTCTTCCCCTTCATCTTCTTCTTCTTCCACTTCATCTGAAACATCATTAGCATCTTCAGCTTCTTTGCTTCCATCATTAACCGTTCTAATCAAGCTTGATACACAAAGACGTACTTCATGCGTTTTAGTTATTTTGAGCAAGTTTTGAACTTGTCTATCATTTATAACATGAATATAAGGGGTGTCTGGAGCCATATGTTGCATCATTGCTTCAAGTAATGAATATGTTAACTCCACAACCTCTATGTTCATGTCTATGTTATAATCTTTTTGAGCCATTTCAACAAGTTCGGTATGTGTAGAACCTTTACTCTAAAAGAATATTCTCGCTCTTTTGAAATTATCAACCACAAAATTCCAAGAGTCATCTTTCAACAACCATTCTCCATACACTACATGTAACTAACACATCATCTGCAAAAACTCAAACTAAAACACATTAGCNGAACTTGTCTATCACTTATAACATGAATATAATGGGTGTCTGGAGCCATATGTTGCATCATTGCTTCAAGTAATGAATAGGTTAACTCCACAACCTCTGTGTTCATGTCTATGTTATAATCTTTTTGAGCCATTTCAACAAGTTCGGTATGTGTAGAACCTTTACTCTAAAAGAATATTCTCGCTCTTTTGAAATTATCAACCACAAAATTCCAAGAGTCATCTTTCAACAACCATTCTCCATACACTACATGTAACTAACACATCATCTGCAAAAACTCAAACTAAAACACATTAGCAAACATAGAATATCAACTTCAAAAACTTCAACAAAGAATACTTCTTTGTAAGTCTTTTCTTATTAGCTAGAAACTTTAATAAACATGAAGGTTGATAACCTCATAAATATCACTAATTAACCTATAAATTTCATTCAGCAGATTGACTAATATACATGAATTAATAAAAAGATGTTAAAAACTCTTCATAGTTTTAGAGAAAATGAAAATTTATTAAAAATTAACGTAGACAACTTCCACGGAACTCGTCCATTTAGGTTCAACCAGAATCTCAGAATAAAATTCTTGAAGACTTTCGTGTAAGTCGTCTCCTGGAAGACTTACATGGAGGTCTTCTAGTTAAAATTAAATATTTAAGTTTTATTTTTAATTGCAAAAGTAACCTGAGACGACTTTCACCTACAGTGAGAAGACTTTCACCGAGAGTTCGAAAGACTTACTGGAAGTCTTATGGCAGAAGACTTCCTTGTAAGCCCGTCTAAGGAAAGTCAAATTTCTGACACAATACATTCAATTGCAAAAAATCCAAAATCCAATACACCCAGGTTGGATCATTCACCTTGACCAAACCATCCGACCTACACCAACCACTCGGCCGAACTCAGGTTAGGATAATACTAGTCAACCAAACTGGATTGTCTGACAAGGTCCAAACCAATCAACTAGACCAACTGGCTAGACCTACCTCCCGGTCGATCCTGACCCACGAATCATACCTATTCGTCTAGACACAACGAACCGATGCTTTCTTTTATACTTATGGACAATGTTTTATTGTAAGTGATAGTAATATATTCCTCAGATTGCCTAAGAAAACACTTTAGCACATGCCTTTTAATCCCCATGTGCCGGTTGGAGACTATCACCATATCATACTCGTCAGATACGCATCTCGCTAATTTTGTGAAAAAAAATCCCAAGAATCATCATTTCAGTATCTACAATTCCAAAAGCCAATGAAAATATCTGAAAATTACCATTTTGTGCGGCTGCAACTAACATAACACCTCCATACTTCTCACTTAGGTGAGTCCCTTCTACCACGATGACCCTTCTTTGATTGTTAAAACCTTCAATAGAAATTCCAAAAGATAGAAATAAATACTTAAATCTATTTAAAGAATCAAGTTCTATACTAGTGATAGAATCTGGATTTGCTAATGCGATTTGTTCCAAATATGAAAGCAGCCGTTCATACCCATCTTATGATGATCATCTCAACAATTTTTGCGCATATACCAATACTATGTATGAAGTGGTGTAATTAAGATTCATGCCAAACATGTTCTTCATTAAATCTTTTAAACGCTGCGGATTCAATCCATCATTTATTCCTACGCGTTCTATAAAAAGACTACCAATATACTTCGGAGTACAGTGTTTCCGCTGAGCTAGTTGGTCTGACATAAAACATGTATGAGCTTCCACATACTTGGCTACCCAAAACGTGTTTGTCTTATGCTTTGCACTTGATCTAACCTTTCATCCACACCCATTAACACGACATTTTGCCACAAGTATAGTTTTTGTTGCCTTGTATGTTCTAAAGGAGAACCTACGCTTCACCGCTGTCAACCGCAACTCTTAACCAGTGCATCCCTACTAACAAAAATCTGGTTGACATAGATATTGTTAGCATTTTAGCTTCCTCTTTCACTACCATATGTCGCGTCGCTTTGAAATCTTGAAAACACATATCATCTTCTTCTTCCTCATCCTTATCGTTAACTTTTTCATATTCACTGTAATCCTCATCATTATCATCCGCTTTAGCAGCATCATGGATATCAACATCCTCCTCCCCATCATCATTCTCCCCTTCATAATTCTCATCTTCAGCCAAATTATCATCATCTTCATCCCCTTCATCTTCATCCCCTTCATCTTCTTCTTCTTCCACTTCATCTGAAACATCATTAGCATCTTCAGCTTCTTTGCTTCCATCATTAACCGTTCTAATCAAGCTTGATACACAAAGACGTACTTCATGCGTTTTAGTTATCTTGAGCAAGTTTTGAACTTGTCTATCACTTATAACATGAATATAANTTCCTCAGATTGCCTAAGGAAACACTTTAGCACATGCCTTTTAATCCCCATGTGCCGGTTGAAGACTATCACCATATCATACTCGTCAGATACGCATCTCGCTAATTTTGTGAAAAAAAATCCCAAGAATCATCATTTCAGTATCTACAATTCCAAAAGCCAATGAAAATATCTGAAAATTACCATTTTGTGCGGCTGCAACTAACATAACACCTCCATACTTCTCACTTAGGTGAGTCCCTTCTACCACGATGACCCTTCTCTGATTGTTAAAACCTTCAATAGAAATTCCAAAAGATAGAAATAAATACTTAAATCTATTTAAAGAATCAAGTTCTATACTAGTGATAGAATCTGGATTTGCTAATGCGATTTGTTCCAAATATGAAAGCAGCCGTTCATACCCATCTTATGATGATCATCTCAACAATTTTTGCGCATATACCAATACTATGTATGAAGTGGTGTAATTAAGATTCATGCCAAACATGTTCTTCATTAAATCTTTTAAACGCTGCGGATTCAATCCATCATTTATTCCTACGCGTTCTATGAAAAGACTACCAATATACTTCGGAGTACAGTGTTTCCGCTGAGCTAGTTGGTCTGACATAAAACATGTATGAGCTTCCACATACTGTGCTACCCAAAACGTGTTTGTCTTATGCTTTGCACTTGATCTAACCTTTCATCCACACCCATTAACACGACATTTTGCCACAAGTATAGTTTTTGTTGCCTTGTATGTTCTAAAGGAGAACCTACGCTTCACCGCTGTCAACCGCAACTCTTAACCAGTGCATCCCTACTAACAAAAATCTGGTTGACATAGATATTGTTAGCATTTTAGCTTCCTCTTTCACTACCATATGTCGCGTCGCTTTGAAATCTTGAAAACACATATCATCTTCTTCTTCCTCATCCTTATCGTTAACTTTTTCATATTCACTGTAATCCTCATCATTATCATCCGCTTTAGCAGCATCATGGATATCAACATCCTCCTCCCCATCATCATTCTCCCCTTCATAATTCTCATCTTCAGCCAAATTATCATCATCTTCATCCCCTTCATCTTCATCCCCTTCATCTTCTTCTTCTTCCACTTCATCTGAAACATCATTAGCATCTTCAGCTTCTTTGCTTCCATCATTAACCGTTCTAATCAAGCTTGATACACAAAGACGTACTTCATGCGTTTTAGTTATCTTGAGCAAGTTTTGAACTTGTCTATCACTTATAACATGAATATAAGGGGTGTCTGGAGCCATATGTTGCATCATTGCTTCAAGTAATGAATAGGTTAACTCCACAACCTCTGTGTTCATGTCTATGTTATAATCTTCTTGAACCATTTCAACAAGTTCGGTATGTGTAGAACCTTCACTCTAAAAGAATATTCTCACTCTTTTGAAATTATCAACCACAAAATTCCAAGAGTCATCTTTCAACAACCATTCTCCATACACTACATGTAACTAACACATCATCTGCAAAAACTCAAATTAAAACACATTAGCAAACATAGAATATCAACTTCAAAAACTTCAACAAAGAATACTTCTTTGTAAGTCTTCTCTTATTAGCTAGAAACTTTAATAAACATGAAGGTTGATAACCTCATAAATATCACTAATTAACCTATAAATTTCATTCAGCAGATTGACTAATATACGTGAATTAACAAGAAGATGTTAAAAAGTCTTCATAGTTTTAGAGAAAATGAAAATTTATTAAAAATTAATGTAGACAACTTCCACGGAACTCGTCCATTTAGGTTCGACCAGAATCTTGGAATAAAATTCTTGAAGACTTTCGTGTAAGTCGTCTCCTGGAAGACTTACATGGAGGTCTTCTAGTTAAAATTAAATATTTAAGTTTCATTTTTAATTGCAAAAGTAACCTGAGACGACTTTCACCTACAGTGTGAAGACTTCCACCGAGAGTTCGAAAGACTTACTGGAAGTCTTATGGCAGAAGACTTCCTTGTAAGTCTGTCTAAGGAAAGTCAAATTTCTGACACAATACATTCAATTGCAAAACTAACATGTTTATCTTAGACATCTTACATGGAAGTCGTCTCTGGTATTTTTGAGATTTTTTTATTAACAAAGAAAAGTGGAAGATTTCCATAGAAGTCTTCTCTAAAACACACACATAAAAGTCAATTGTAAAATTAACTTCTGCATAGACTAGAAAACTTCCGTGTATGTCTTCTACTGCCAGAAGACTTATACAGAACTCTTTTTGGCGAACAGATCTAGAAAAAAATTTGATTTCATACCTTAAATTAGTGAGATAACTTCCTTAGCTTTTACAAGCACACATAACCTCAAACGAAAGCGACCCACCAAGAATCGTGAGCTTGAATGGATCAAATGACTTTATAAACCTTAAAAAAATTTAGAATAAAAATCTTGTTTTTTTTTTATGAATATAGAGAGAAAGTGAAAGAGATGTTGTTTTCGTGCATAAAAAATGAGATATAATGAGTGAAAATCGATTGTGAGGTGCATTAAGAGCTTCAAATTGGTTGTTCATGGCGATTGGTGTATTGATGACAATGACAATATTGTAAATACTTGATGAAGATGAGAATGATGGAGTAAAATACTCATTTTCGGAAAGAAAAAAAGTAATGACATTTTTGTGAATAATCCGAATATTTGGGTGAATAATCCGAATATTTGGGTGAATAGGGCAAAAGATATTTCCAAACAAATTTGTGTTTGACTTTGAGTTTTGAGTCATATTTGCAAAAAGCCATTTAGATTTTGGTGAAATGTTTACTTTGTTATTTAAATTAAATGGAGATAACAGTAATAGAGAAAATACTTATTGATATGCTTCAAGATTAGTTTTTATTATATTATTAATATATTAAAATTTATATTTTCTTTTATGGTTATTTTGAATTTAACAGTTAATTTTAAAATAATTTTTATTATATTTATTTATTGTTTTAATTTCTAGCCAAAATCGTAACTTGGTATAAAAATCATAGTAAAATAAATCGAGTGTATCTTTAGTTTTTCAATATTTAATAATATAAAATAATATATAATCATATATCAAAATTTATTTTCTGTTGACCCATGGTTCAATCACGAACAGTTCAGTAACTCAAGTAATTATAAGTACAATTTTATTATACATTTCCATCATAATTTATTTATTTATTTAAATATGATAAATGTGAAATTTTCATATGAGATGTGAGTTATGACTCGTGTTACCTTTTTAATCTCCCCATCACAGAACTCGACAATTTCCTTTACATGTAAACGTTAACTTTTTTATTACCTTATACTAATATACAATTAGATAATCATGATAACTAATTTAATATGAAATGGTTGTTCACATGTTCTCATTGAATGAGCAAGCTAGAATACTCGATAAAGAAAAAACATCTATGACGTAGTTGTATAGTATTAACTACATTTTATGTAACTTTTACAGTTTGGTTATGCTATATGAGACCATTAAATTTCATTTGCTGCATCAATTAAAACCAAAATTTCTTGTGTTACAATTATTTTGGTTGACACACGGGTTTCCATAGTTTAATATATTATATAGTGAGAGTATAATATATATTTTCCAATAGATATCGTAGTTAACATTAATTATATCTAAGTTGTAATAATTATAATATTTACAAATATAAACAAAGAGAACCGAAAAGATAATTCATCAGAAAATCAACTACATGTTTAGGTATATACTGTAATTATTATATCTATTGACGTATGCAATAAACAACCAAGTTACCAAATCGATGAAAGTTAATAGTAAATTGTTTCATTTGACAATAAATTTTTTCAGAAGGAGCCTTTTAAAATGACGACTTCAATAAATGATACTTTAAGCCAAAAAGTAATAATAATAACTGAAGAACAACTATGAATTCCTTTCGAGTTTCATATGTGATTGAAAGCTTTTCAGAGTTTAAAATTTGGGCAAAATTTTTGAGATTTTGGTAAACAAATACAATCTCGAAATATTCGACATACATCTAATCATTGCTGACCAATAAGTAAGTTTCCAATTTTTATTTATTCTAACACTTGCAAAGAGTAATTTACTGTATTATTAAATCTTAATATCATATACTTTTCAAATAAATTATGTATAAACAAAAGGGATGCAAAACTAAAGAAACTATCCACAAAATATATTTCAAAAAGTATGAGGTTTTTTGTCACATAGAGGATGAATGGAGAGTATTCCATAAATTTGAAGTGATTCCTAATGATGGAAATAAAATAAATACCAATAACAGATTCCAAATAAAATTTGTTGATTAAACTATGGTTGATTGGATTGATGTTTCTTGTAAAATATTCAGGTATGATTTTGTCTCTCATGATAAAGTTATACATGGTAGTTTGAACTCCATCTATACCGGGGTATGTCAAAATTTTCTCTCCTTATTAAATAATACAAACTATATATGTGTCGTTTTTGCTTTAATATTGAAGGTATTAACTCAATATCATTGTAGACTTGGTAGGAATCCTAACCTACGTTGGACTGCTTTATTATACTCAAGACTCACCACATGATTCACTTTTTGGGGTTTATGTACCTTTTATCGATTTCAAGATAAATGATGGAAGGTATTATCTTATTGATATAATATTTAATTTAATTGTTTGATGCCATTAAAATTTGTCATAATATTGTCGGTTCAAACTAATTTGATTTTTTTGAAATTACTAGTGGTGTAGAGCTTCAATGCCAAGTCTCAGGATTGCTTGATGTGGAATTTTCACTCAAGAATATCCAGAGGTGGAACAATGGCCTTACAACATATGTTGTTCTAATGTTTTGGCGGTTTAACTACAACATAGAAGGTTTGTACAACATTGTATATTACTACAAAAATTATAAACGAAGGAGGGTTCTCTAGATTTGTCACTAATCCACCATAAATTAGTGACGTTTTTAATGTATATGGTCTGTAATAAATTTTAAAACCTGATTCAGTGGAAAAGAATCCACTTTAAACCCCTAAAAACTATTTATAAAAATATTATTGACGTTTAGATATTTTTTTATTATTATTATGATCGTATTGCAATTTTAATTAAGAAGTAATGGAAGAAAATATATATTTTAATATGTTTTATTAAAATTTACTAACTAATTTTATAGTTACGTTTATTCAATAAAATCCTTTTTTAGAATATGATATTGGTAAGTAAAATTTGATGTTCAATATATCCAAATATTTATTTATTAAAAATATTTAATATAGTAAGATAAATTAACTTTTAAGTCATTATTTTCGTAATGATGTGAACATTGATACTTACTCACATTAAAAAGTTAAAACTGTTCAAAATGATCATATCAAACGTCTCTGTCAAATCTTTAAAATATTATTATTTCTCACTCATAAAGAAACTACAAAGGATATTGCAAAGTCTAAAAACGAACTTAATAGCACACAAAAATACTCTAATTTCAGATTTCAGTGAATCATTGACCAATATAGAAGTTTGGACAAAAATACTATGAGTATGGGATACTATAACTCCTCATAATCTGAAAGAGCGGCATCTTATTGTGGGTGACCGACAATAAGATGCCGCTCTTACTTAGGTTATTTCGATGAAGACCGATGGAAGGTATTCAGGCGATTCAATGTGACACCATGCGTTGATTTGATAAGGAATACTCCACACGAATTCCATATTTTTCAAACGTACTCAGGTATTTTATAATTTTTGTATGTATTCCATTCCAACAAGTTCTCCAAATAAATTTTGACAACACTTATGCAATCGGTATGTATTCCCATCAGGTTAATCTAGTGGTTTTTATAAGGAATTAATATGTTATATATTAATAACGTAATTTTATATTCTATTAATTATCAGCTTTTATAGACTTTTTTGAATGAGTTACTACATTTGGATCTTTAACTCAGTATGTGGATGATCTTTATGAGGAGATTTTTGGTGTACCTCAAACTAAAATAAATTTTAAACTGAGGGTGAAATGTAATTAATATTGTTGGTATAAGTAACTCATAAATGTTAAATTAACTTCTATTTAAAATTATCATTCATCTTATATGTATGTCACGAACAATAGTATACAGTGGGTGTGAGTTGGAATGTGAACCTTCCAGATAGCTTGCCCGAGAATTGTATATGAAAAGTTGGAGGTTGAGTAAATACCATAAACCTTCAAAGCTTTGCGTTTCTGGCGAGTAAACTACATTGAGAAGGATGAAATTTTAAACTATTTTAATATTGCTGACTTCTTTAAAAATCTTCAGAAAAAATCATGATCACAGATGGAGGACAATGTGCGAAATTCGAATTCGATCAAACATGGATTTAATAATGACGTTATGATAGATAACTCTGTTTGTATATATGTTAAGTACTTAAGTTCTTGGAAGCTATTGTCCTATTTTAAAACCCTCTTTTTGAGGGTTAGTGATCCTCAAAATGAGGGTTTGAGGGTAGGTTGCTCCATAAATGAACCTCAAATATATGTCAAAATGTTTTAATTTAAAACACTTTAATCCTCAATCTTCATAATAATTAATTATAAGCACAAAAATTTTATACATATATAATATACACAATAAAAATAAAAATAAACATAATATTTATAACTCACATATATATATTTTGGTTTCACTAAACTTTTTGATAATCTTAAAAATGCATCAATTAGAGAAAAGAGTTAAGAAGTGGTTAAACTACATATACATTATATTTCTATATGTTTTAGGAAATCATATTTAAATATAAATATATCTATGTATATTTATGTATTAATAATAATATATATGTAATAATATATTTGAATACTTGGTTGAAATATATTTAAAAAATAAAAGTGATAAAAAATTAATATTAGTATAATTATATATAAGTTACAAAACTAGAAGGACAAAATGAAAAGTAAATAGTACTTTGAGGGTCTGAATAGTAAAACCTCAAATCTGAGGTTTCACTATTAAAGCAATCAAAATTTGAGGGTTTAAAGACATGTTAGAGAGCAAAAAACTAAACATTTGAGGGTTTGAGGGTCTTTTAGAAATGTTAAACTTTTAATATAACATATTATAATTTGTTGAGTACACGATTTTGTAATTTAACATATGTAAATTGAAATATAACATTACGAATGAAGGACCAAAGGAATAAAGAGAAACATTATATACCTTAATATTTTTTAAAAGTTTTACCATTCATAAGAAATAATTTTTCTTCCTCATTCATTCTCATTTCTTTTTTTTGTAGAGAATTATATAACAAATTTTTTCTCATTAATTTTGATAAAAACTATCATTTCTCATCATTCCTAAAATTTTATTCATACTCATTCATTTCCTATTTATTTCTAATGTTGCTATTATAATTACCAGTTAGATAAAAAAATTATTGGTGTCTCAGAACATGGTTAAGAGGCTTAGGACCGAATAATATATGTCATTAACACTATAAAATGAGAATATCGTCTAAGTTTAAATGAAAAACACATAAAAAAGAGAACGTGAAATAGTCATGTTCATGTCAATACAATATACAAATTTAAAATAGTTTATTCTGTAAGTTATAGTGAAAAGAAAAACTCTGTCTTTCTAAAACTTACAAAGTAATGAAACGGATGGATAAAGTTAATCATATTCAAAAATAGTGTGTGAACCAAAATTTTAACTCTCGATTTTAAGTGAATGGAGGAAAGTAAAGAAAACACTATATTTTTTGAGGTTCAAATTCTCTGTGAAAACCAACGATAAGTAACCAAATAAATGCGGAAAATATAGAAAGATATCAAAACGAATCTAGAAAAGTAAATCTTATTTCGAATCCATGTAAGAGCCTTGTGACAGTTACAAAAAATTATAAAAGTTTCGGCCGCAAGAGATGTCAGCGAGTTATCTAGTTCAAGCTACCTAAAACCATAAATATAATTGAGTTGCAGCTCGATAACAAAGACGAAAAAGACAAGAAAATGTTTTGTTGATTTCAGACTGGACCTTATGAAAGGCTGCCTATATACCCCTTTCGAGGATCAAGCCGAACGTAGTTCAATTAAATAGTTTGAACAAGAGATCAAACTGTCTAGGAGAGTTCATCTAGTATGTGTGCAAGTCATAGAAATCGAACTTGTCAAAATTAAAGCGTAGGGTTTCTAAGTGCAGAGAGTTCTAGAGTCAAAAGAGAGAGTTCAAAAAAGAGTCTCTTTGCTCCTTGCCTTGGCTTTGTTTATATACCCATCCAAGGTCGGTGGCTTCTTCCCGTAATGCCCTGATCTGAATTTATCCTTTGCAGAAGTTTTTCTTTTTCTTCTCAATCTTCATGCTAATCCGGAAATTTGACGTTTATTTCTTCTTTCTATTTATCTTTTCGGAAAACAAGTAGACCTTCATAACAAATGAGCCTCTTTCTCGTCCAGTGTTTGTAAGTGGGCCGTTGTCGTGATTTGACCCTTTTCGGATCGTTTTATGACTTAGCATTTTTTACAATTTCTTTCGGAGAAACAAACGTTTGTACGAGGCTAGCCATCATTTCTTCTGAGATAAAGAGTAAGTGGATGATTGGTCATGACGTTGGTGTTTAAATAACCGTCTGTCTCTCTTAGATTTTTTACAAAAGATAAGTCTTGCAGTTTTATCGTAAAAATATTACGGCAAATCCGATCGAGACGAAACGAGGGCACATGTGATCAGAACTTCGAGGGTTTTCACATGGCTTGGATGATAAGGCTTTAGGTCATGAAATGTCTCCGCCCTAGGACAGGATGGACAAATCCGTGGATCATCCCCACCCTAGGGTGGGATGGTTTATGGAATCTCTTCCCCACCCTAGAGCGGGGAGGTCTGGTCCATGTCTGCCCTGAGGCAGGATGGACGACCTTGGAGTGCCACGCCCTAGGTCGGGATGGACAACCTTGGAGTGCACCACCCTAGGGCGAGATGGACAACCTTGGAGTGCTCCGTCTTAGGGCGGGACTCATGACCTTGGTGTGCCCTGTCCTAGGACGAGATGGACGTCCTTGGTGTGACCCGCCCTAGGGCGGTGTGGATTAGACAGGATGTGCCCTGCCTTTGAGCGGAGTGGATGGACAAGGTGTGTCCCGTCCTAGGGCGGGGTGATTGGTGAAGGTGTGTGCCCCACCCAAGGGTGGGGTGAATGGATCCGGCTTGTGCCCAACCCTAGGGCGGGGTGGATAGTGATGGTGTGTGCCCCACTCTAGGACGGGGTGAATGAATTCAGCTTGTGCCCCGCCCTAGGACGGGGTGAATGGACTCAGCTCGTGTCTCGTCCTAGGGTGAGGTAGATGGATTTGGCTTGTCCCATTTTAGGGCGGTACGGCTCATGCTTGATCGTCTTATCCCTAAGGCATGGTGACTTGGTTCGAACCTTAACTCTTTTCGAAGTGGTCTCATAAAATTTTCACGGAAAGTTTCGAGTACAACCCTTAGATAAATACTACATCAAAATATTATTTTGGGTTGAGTAAACAATAATTTTTCAAATTAGAATCTGCTATTCTTTTTCATTGGAGACCATAATATAAAATGGTCTATTTGTTAGTACGGACACAATGACTGTTATTTTTATCTTATTTGATAAAATTTTAATATTATACAAATTAAAATATTTTGTGTTTTTTGTACCTTATTTTCTCTCATGTGCATTTTCTCCTTTTTCTTTTATTAACTTTTTGTTGAATACATAGACTTATTCTTGGGTTCACCTCCTAAGGTGAACCCAAAGGTTCACCACCCAATAAAAAAATGACACATCATATTGTATTTTTAAAATAAAAAATAGAAAAAGAAATAGAAAATACTAGAAATTACAAAAAAACGAAAATTTTATTTTTAACGTTGTTAACACCGTAGTAAAACCCTAAATCCTAAATATGACTCTAAATCTTAAATACAAAACCATAAACCCTTGAAACCCTAAATCCTAAATACTAGACTCTAAACCCTAAACACTAAACCCTAAACCTTTGGGTAAACCCTAAACCCTTAGATTCCCTAAATCCTTGGGTAAACCCTAAACCCTTGGGTAAACCCTAAACCCTTGGGTAAATTCTAAATCTTTAGGTAAATCCTAAACCTTAAGGTAAACCTTATTACTACTATTTAGGTTTAGGATTTACCCAAGGGTTTAGGGTTTACCTTAGGGTTTAGGATTTACCCAAGGGTTTAGGGTTTACCCAAGAGTTTAGGGTTTACCCAAGGGTTTAGGGTTTAGAATTTACCCAAGAATTTAGAGTTTACCCAATGATTTAGGATTTAGGATTTACCCAAGGGTTTAGGGTTTCCCAAGGGTTTAGGGTTTACCCAAGGGTTTAGGGTTTACCCAAAGGTTTAGGGTTTATCCAAGGGTTTAGGGTTTAATGTTTAGGGTTTAGAGTTTAATATTTATGATTTAAGGTTTAATTGACAGTGTGTTTAGGGTGGGGTGAATGGATCTGGCTTGTGCCCAACCCTAGGGCGGGGTGGATAGTGATGGTGTGTGCCCCACTCTAGGGCGGGGTGAATGAATTCAGCTTGTGCCCCGCCCTAGGACGGGGTGAATGGACTCGGCTCGTGTCTCGTCCTAGGGTGAGGTAGATGGATTTGGCTTGTCCCATTTTAGGGCGGTACGGCTCATGCTTGATCGTCTTATCCTTAAGGCATGGTGACTTGGTTCGAACCTTAACTCTTTTCGAAGTTGTCTCATAAAATTTTCACGGAAAGTTTCGAGTACAACCCTTAGATAAATATTACATCAAAATATTATTTTGGGTTGAGTAAACAATAATTTTTCAAATTAGAATCTGCTATTCTTTTTTATTGGAGACCATAATATAAAATGGTCTATTTGTTAGTACGGACACAATGACAGTTATTTTTATCTTATTTGATAAAATTTTAATATTATACAAATTAAAATATTTTGTGTTTTTTGTACCTTATTTTCTCTCATGTGCATTTTCTCATTTTTCTTTTATTAACTTTTTGTTGAATACATAGACTTATTCTTGGGTTCACCTCCTAAGGTGAACCCAAAGGTTCACCACCCAATAAAAAAATGACACATCATATTGTATTTTTAAAATAAAAAATAGAAAATACTAGAAATTACAAAAAAACGAAAATTTTATTTTTAACGTTGTTAACACCGTAGTAAAACCCTAAATCTTAAATATTAGACTCTAAATCTTAAATACAAAACCATAAACCCTTGAAACCCTAAATCCTAAATACTAGACTCTAAACCCTAAACACTAAACCCTAAACCTTTGGGTAAACCCTAAACCCTTAGATTCCCTAAATCCTTGGGTAAACCCTAAACCCTTGGGTAAACCCTAAACCCTTGGGTAAACCCTAAACCCTTGGGTAAATTCTAAATCCTTAGGTAAATCCTAAACCCTAAGGTAAACCTTATTACTACTATTTAGGTTTAGGATTTACCCAAGGGTTTAGGGTTTACTTTAGGGTTTAGGATTTACCCAAGGGTTTAGGGTTTACCCAAGAGTTTAGGGTTTACCCAAGGGTTTAGGGTTTAGAATTTACCCAAGAATTTAGAGTTTACCCAAGGATTTAGGATTTACCTAAGGATTTAGGGTTTCCCAAGGGTTTAGGGTTTACCCAAGGGTTTAGGGTTTACCCAAAGGTTTAGGGTTTATCCAAGAGTTTAGGGTTTAGTGTTTAGGGTTTAGAGTTTAATATTTATGATTTAAGGTTTAATTGACGGTGTTAACAACGTAATTTTTTTTGGGTAAGTTATACTATTTTTTATTTATTTTTACTTTTTTAATTAAAAATCTATATTATGATGTGTCAATTTTTTATTGGTTGGTGAACCTAGAGGTTCACCCTAGGAGGTAAACCTAAGAATAACTCGACATATTATATCCAAATATGACCTTTTCTAAAGTGTATTATCCACATCGTGGTTAACACCTACCTTGTTTCACACATTATTTTGCTTAGGATAAATATAGTTCTAACTTTACCGAAAACATGAAATATTATATCATATATCTATATATATAAAGGGAGATCCTCTCTTCCCACAGTGTGCCAAGTCATCAGAAAGGAAGAGCAAAAAAACAACACGTGGCATCACTCTATATAAATCTTACGACTTTGTTAGCATCAAATAAGCTACATAATAATAGGCTTTCGTTAAATTATTGGTTGCAGCAATTAAACAATCGAAAATGGGCCTGCAAAATCAGATATAATTATAGTGAACCAAACAGCCCACTACATCTTCATTCTTCTTTGACCTCATCTTCTCTATATGCTCACCATTTCCATGTCGAAACCAGAACGATGTGTAAAGCTTTCTTTATCATTGAGACCATCTCATTAAGTTACACCATTAACTCGCTCTGTCAAACTCTCCAAATAGATCGAATTTTATTACTTCTCTACCCACTTCCTTTGCAAATTAATTAGTCTTTTCCACCTATCCTTCATACAAGGTCATCCAATTAGCCCACATTCAGGCCGAAGACCAACTGGTAACTGGGGTTGCAGCGGATCTGGGATTCTCTTTCAAAGGAAAGAATTAATCCACTTGCATCACTTCACATGTACAACAATCTGATGGAACAATGTCTTATTAGTGACAACTCGAAAACTCATTACGTACGAAACATATACTAGCATTTGCAGAAAAGACATACTGATATAAGGCTACCTCATTTCCAACAACAGCTGAATGTTTATATGACAATATTATCTACAGTATAATAATGTTATGCAGAGGAGCACGAGGTCGGTCCATATGTTAGGATGAAAACAAAACAAAACTAGAGCGAACACCTGCTGAAAGCTCATCAGAAAATCACTTTACAGAGTTAGAGTGACTAGGTTTCAGTGTTGCTTGACAAACTATAGAGCCACAACTGCAACGACATTGACAACCACTGTGACACCTGCTATTGTTACAAACAGTTTCTTAATTTAAACACAGTATATGTTGATTCATACTTTCTCAGATGTGTTTCCACTTTCACAATTAAAAAAAAAAATATTTTTCCTTCTACACCAATTACGCTATCATGAATTTAGCCTACCAACACATGCACACTCTTCATACTTTCGAAAATCTGTTTTCATAATCATAATTTGTAACTTTGTTTCTAAATTTGGACGACAACTAAAAATACATCACACACACTACTACATTTAATAAAAACAAATACATAGACATTCAATCTAGACAACGAACCTTTATAACACAACTACAAGCTGATCATACGGAGAAAATGTCACATACAAACATGAAAATAATGCTATAAACTAAGATAAAATCTCCAGCAAACAATACTAACAAATTATCAAATCCCGCGCGAAGCACGGATCTCCCCTAGTATACTATATATATCAATCATTTATATGAAAAATTGTATCAGCATACATTAATCTTTTCTAGTCATCAAATCAGCGTTAATAATTACATTTAAAAGCATGCCATTTTAAAATGCTATGATTAAGAATGCATATGTATATATATATATGTTAATTTCTCTAAAACATTATGCTTTAATTGAATCCATAACGTTAAACATAAACATAATATTATATATTCTCACATTATTTATTTATGACATATTATAGCTTACAAAAATGGTCTTACAAACAGCACACATGTTATATTATATATATGGCTAATATTTATTATTATTCAAATTTCTTTCAATGTATCCTCTGATTTAACACATTAGTAATTATAATTATTTTAAAAAGCATGAAATTGTATTAATCCCACACAACCTCTCTATTTTTTCTATCTTCTCTCTAAAAGTTCCTAAACTAAAGTTATACCTCCGGTGACCGGTGGTCTTGTGCCGCCTGTTACCAATCTTTTTTTTTTTTTTGTGTGTTGTAATATAGTTTCTTCGCTAGGCAATCTCAGCTTCCGCTAGTCGGATTAATTTTTTCGCAAGGCGAGCTTTTGTTGTGCTTTTCAACTTAAAATAGAGCTTGGCTTCAAGTTCTTTTTTTTTCTCTGATTTTGAGTTGAATAATAAAAGTTCATCTTTGCTCTCCACCTGGTTTTAATTATTATCCCGTTTTAATTATTATCGCCTACTTTGAACTCTAAATAAGAGAATCAGTCTTCGTCTTTGATTTAGCCAGCTATGGCGTTAAACGGAGCATCTTTGAAAATTATAAGGATCAGTTTTAATGGAGATCTTGAATCATGGGTCGAAGAGGATTCTGATGAGCTGGCGCTTTGAGGCGGTCCGACAATATCTTTCTTCTACTTGATTTAAATCTCCCTGAGCATAATTCTAGTGAATCAAAGTTTATTTTCTCTAATGTTCATGGCTTAAGGTGGAAGCTTTCAAGTTTGGTATTGGAGTTGGAATGTTGCGACGGAGAGAAAGAGACAGAAAGGTGATTTCCGGAACTTGGTGGTGGTGCCAAAAAAACGGCCAAGATAGTTGCTTAATGCATGTCAAACGCGTGGCTAGACGACGTGGCTTTAGGAGATCCACTTGTTTATACGTTGGAAAGTTTTGGAAGTTCTTTCATTTGGGCTGATAATTGTATAATTTAGTAGGCTTCTTTTTGTTGTAATTTCGATACCAAAATGTATTAACGCCCATTAGACTTAATCAATGAAACCCAATTTGACAAATTTTTTTATAAAAAAAGCATGACATTCAAAACAAGGTATATATGTATATACTGACATTCACATTATATACGCTAACGTTTTCTTTTCACGTGAACTTCTGACTAGTTTTGACTAACTTTTGTCTTTCTTGAAAACGTTTTCCATCATCATCTAGTAAATGTTTTTGAACATTTTTAGTTTTTGCTCTTTAAGTATTCAAAATTGATTATTAATTTCCAAATAATTTTCTAATCTTTTTGTTTTATAAGAAATAAATAATTATAATAAATTTCTTATATTAATATAAATATTTGTATATTTTATTAAAATTTTGATAATGTATCAACCATAAAAGCTAAATATTAATAACTGACTAAAATGATTATAAATAAATAATTACAAAATAAAAAATAATTTCTAACTACACGAAGAATACGTCACTATATGACTACACAAAAAAATACGTTACTATATGACTACGCAAATAATACGTCACTACATGGCCACATATGTAAACAATAATAAAAAAATAAAAATTTACACAAATTATATGAATCACATGAATACATCCATGAACTACTTACTATATGCTATGTTCTTAATACCATTTAAATAATTTTGACAACAATAAAAGGGTATTAGATTTGTAACCAGAAATTTCCCATGATGTTTTAACATATTTTAGCATGTTTTAACATGTTATATCATCTTATTCGATGTACAACATTGCATTTTGAATTATTGATCTATGTATGTTACTTTTTTGAACATTGGATATGTATTATATGTTCCATTTTTCAAAGTAATTTTCATTGGGTGATACCTAATTCCAAACCCAACAGATTTTATGATATTAAAAATTATATTTATGGTATTAACAACAACATAACACATATTATATAACACAATTTTAGTTTATGGATGTTGTCAATGTGAATTTTATAGTTCTTGTAGTTTTTAATACATTATTTTTATTTAGATGTGTGACTATGTGGTGGTGTATTGTTTATGTAAATGACAATCATTTTCCATTACAAAACTAAGTTATATCTACTAAAAAATAACAGTATAAAATTTAATTAATATATCTAACATTATTTGTTAATTATTTGTAATTTTTAATATATATAGTTACATTTTGAAGAAACTAATTTCAAATATATAGAATATATTAGTTGATAATATGAATATAAACTATTTCACTAAATTTAATATCTACAATAAACAATAGTAAGCATGGTGAAACCATGTAAAAGCGTCAATTAAGGTATCAATATAAAATATCACTTTATAAATATAGAATACATATAATTGAAAAATTCACTTAAATAGTTGAATAAAAACTAACAAATCATCCACACTTATTATTTGTATGCCATGTGTTTTTATAGAATGTAAAATACTTATACACAACAGCTTGGAAACTCAAATCCGACTAAACATTACATATTTTATGTTAGTTAAATTAACCATATGTTTGACAAAAAATAAACAAATTAAAATATAACAAACTTATATTTTATGTATAACTATAGAGTTATTTATATTCTTTTGCAGTTTGATCACCAAATAAATACGGTGAACATATATAATACACTAGAAATCTTAAATTATAATCACATTCAAAACTCATTTATTTCTAAAATATAAAATATAGGGCAATTCTCTTAAATAGTCTCTTTTAAGTTTTTGTCACAAAAATAGCCCTAAAAAAATAAAATGACCAAAATAGATTTTTTTTTTTTTGAAATTTTGATTTTTTTTTTTTTTTTGAAATTTGAAACCCTAACCCCAAACTCACCCCTTAACTCTAAACCCTAAAGTCCAAATTAGTTAACCCTAGGGATATAAATGCATATAAATACATTTTTTAGCTTCGAAAAAAACATTTTGGTCATCTTTTTCTTTAAAAGCTATTTTTGTGAAAAACAAACTAAAATGGGCTATCTAAGGAAATTTCTCTAAAATATATGATTACAATCAATATATATGTAGTGTATATGTTATATTTTTTCACGTGAGCTTTTCACAAGCTTATTGTGTGTTATATAAAACATTTTCCTTTTTAATTATTATTATTTTTTGTCATTTTGAGTTTTGTTTGTTTGTTTGCATATTAATAATAAATTTCTGATACATTCATAAATTTCGGTGTTTATTTCTATGATTTATTTATTTTTCTTATATATTTTTTTTAAAAAAACTGTATATACTTTCAGAATCATAACTTATTTCAAATTATATATAATATGTCATATGCTTATACGCTGGAAATATAAATTATTTTAATATATTAAATATTCACATAAAATAATATACAAAAAAAATTGTGTTAAAATTTCATCTGAAAAATTAAATGTTCATTTAAAACTATATTTTTATAAATAAAAATAATGTATCACTGAATAAAGTCACTCAATCAATTAATAAAAAGGAAAAATTGGACATGCTTGTTGAATTTTATTATTATCCGTAACAATGAAATTAATTTGTTGTATTCTTACATATCACATATTTTTAGTTATATAATGCAAAACTTCACTAACCATATTAGAATATAACAAGCATCTAATTGATTTATTTATGGGCAATTCTCTTAAATAGCTATTTTTAATTTTTTATCACAAAAATAGCCCTAGAAAAATAAAATGACCAAATAGCATTTTTTTTTTGAAATTTTCAGTTTTTTATTTATTTTTTTGAAATTTGAAACCCTATCCCCAAACCCATCCCTTAACTCTAAACCCTAAAGTCTAAATTAGTTAACCATAGAGGTATAAATACATATAAATAAAAAATTTAGCTTCTAAAAAAAACTATTTTAATCATTTTCTTTCTTAAGAATTATTTTTGTGAAGAACAAACTAAAAAGGACTATCTAAGGGAATTTCTATTTATTTATTGTAGAGTTCTAAATAAAAATAACTGAAATTTTACAAATAATTGTAACCCTATGAAATTTATATTATGATTTTAATATCTGTTTGTTTGCAGTTCAATATTTTTTTAAAAATAAAGTGTTATGTATTTAATATATGCAAACAGATTTTAGTGTTGAGACCAGAAATTAAGCAGTAAGAAAATGTCAAAAAAGAAAAGAAAAAAGTATTATTTTCTAGCTGTAAAAAGTGGTTTAATTATTTTTGTTAAGAAATGAAAAAAGAAAAGAAAAATCGATATAGAAGTGGAGCCCACTGAGTTAAGTAAGAATATAAATGAAATATTCTCTCTTTCTTTTCTGCAAGCTTCGTCTCCATTCTTTCTCTCTTTCCACCGTCTTAGACAACTCTTCGTGGACTCGTTTCATTTTGGGAAGAAGAAGAAGAAGACCAACTTCTCTCGCTTTGTTTTAATCTGTAAGAAACAAAAGGAATCTGCAATTTAGTGAAAGCTCATATTTTCAGGAAAACTCCTTTTGCTTCCACGGTGAGTCTTTCTATTAGATTTTCTGGCTTTTTCTTCGTCTTTTGAGTGTTCGATTTGACTCGTTCCGGTGAGTTCGTTCTCGTTCCGATTCGTGTTTTAAAGTAACAAAAATGATTTCCCATCCTCTTCTTCATTATTTCGCCACGACAGTTTGTTCGCAGAAATTCAAAATCTGAAAAAAAAAATCCGTAGATTGTCATCTTGTTCTTCATTAATTCGGCAGTACAGTTGTTCACAGAAATTCGAAATCTGAAATTGATTTTTAATTTTTGTAAATCTCTAGATCTTCGCGGATTGTGTCGTTTCTCCTTTTATTTAATTTTATTTTATTTATTTCGGGCATGCTCCATCTCATAAATCTCCGTCGGTCGATGATTAAATATTTATCAGATTTTATTATTACGTAATTCACGCGTCTTCTTTTTTTTTTTTTTTCTGAAATCAAGTAGGTGGTCGTGTTTGTAGTACTCAGCAGATCTTTGGTACATCGGAGAATGATCCTCTGAGATTTGGAGATCACAAGTAGATTTGCAAAGACACTCCATTGATGACGACCACCACTAACTCCTTATCGGACAGTGAACGCTCTCTCTCTGGTATGTCATTTCTCGTTCTCTGCTTATATCACCCAAAGCCCTTTCTAATCATATCCTTTGATCGTCTTTCACCAGGCGAGTGTTCGGTTGATGGAAACTCTTATGAAAGGTGACGCTGAAATGACTTTATTTTGGACTTGATTGAACAGCTTTTTAATCAAGGTTTATTGATTTTGCCTTTTGCTATCTTTTTATCTATGTCAGGGGTAATGAAGATGAATGTTCAAGTCATGGTAGTCAAGATGATGTGGACTCCCCACAAAAGGAGAAGAAGGTAGATCGCCAATATACCTTAGAGCGTAAGTCCAGGAGCATGCCCAGCGACATTCTAAGGGACATTGATATCTTGGGCGGTGAAAACTCAAAAGAAAAGCAGTCCCTATCTGATCGTGAAGATGATAGTGCTGAAATGGATGCCCCCGTTTGGGAACCCCCGGAGCCACAAGACCCGGATGACGAAGTAGAAGAAGAACTAGAAGATGAATGCTGTGATGGCTCTAAGTTGGGCAGATCAAGTTCTTTAGGGGAATCTGCAGATGGAAGTAGCAAAAAGAGAAAGTTCAATGAAGAAAATCGAAGAGCAATGCTTGAGATGGCAAACTCAAAGTTTACTTTCACTGTGATTCAACTTATCAAGTCGGCTGGGTTCTCTATGGAAGAAGGTGAGAATTGGAGTGAGATAGTTGCTAGGTTATGCTGGGAGGCTGCTTCACTATTGAAACCAGATATTGATGGCAAACCAGTTGATCCGGCTGAGTACATCAAAGTGAAATGCATAGCAACTGGTTCTTGCAATGAAAGGTATTACAAATTTCCCATTGTTTGCTTATACTTTCCATTGTTTAAATTTGTCCTGACCCCTAAGAAGATTCATAATATATCGGCCAATATACTGTTCATTTCATCAAGACTGCACATGAGTTTTTTTTTCAGTTTCCCTGTACTGTACTCTTCTAATGATTGTTCATCCCTGCAGTGAAGTTTTCAAAGGCCTGGTTTTCAAAAAACATGCCGCTCTTAAACAAATGGCAACCAACTATGAACATCCTAAAATAATGTTAGTCGAAGGAGTACTGGGCCAGCCATTAAGTGGGTTTTCTTCTCTCCAGTCAATGAATAAGGTGGGGAGCACAGTAACTTGGCAATCACCATTTTGAAAGCTTTCATTTGGTACTTTTTTTTTATTTTTTGTTTGTTTTTTGCCAACAGGACAAGGAATACGTGAAGCCTGTTGTTGATATCATAGAAGCGTTGAAGCCTGACGTTATGCTGGTTGAAAAATCTGTTTCACGTGATATCCAGTTGTCTATTCTTGAACAGAAGGTCACTCTGGTGCTTGACATGAAGCTCCACCGTCTACAGAGAATTTCTAAATGCATTGGTTCACCAATAATTCCATTGGACTCTCTGTCTAGTCACACGTTAAGGCACTGTGATTCCTTTCGCATTGAGAAAATTGTGGAGGAGCATAATGCTGTGGGTGAAGCTGAGAAGAAGCCAACTAAAACGCTGATGTTCTTAGAAGGTTGTCCTACCCG
Organism: Sinapis alba; assembly: GCA_012274485.2. Taxonomy (NCBI): domain Eukaryota; kingdom Viridiplantae; phylum Streptophyta; class Magnoliopsida; order Brassicales; family Brassicaceae; genus Sinapis; species Sinapis alba. The sequence continues at coordinate 159,787 of MU105728.1, read as the reverse complement.
CCTTGGCTGCACGGTGAGTGCTTGATTTATATTGGATTATGATGTAACTAATGCTGTTTGGTATCTTTACTTGAGTAACATATCAATACAGCGCATAATCGTGGGTATTGTGGTACTTTCCACTTGAATTTTTGAATTTTTGTGACATGGACCCTGGACTTTCTTGCAGTGTACCCCTGATTATCTGATTTTGACATTGTGATATGTGACAGATTTTACTTAAAGGAAGCCACAGTGATAGGTTGAAAAAGGTCAAAGAAGTAGTACAAGATTCATTTATCTTGGCATATCATCTAATCTTGGAGGCTTCCTTTCTCGCTGATCGGCAAACGATGTTCTCAACCATCTTGACAAAGGAAGCTACATCTTGTGTTGCAGAAACAGAAAAAGTTCCACTATCTCCTCCTGGAAAATCTGCCTTTGAAGCAATTGATATTCCTTTGTCTAATGGATTCGATGTACGTTCTATTCAGATTAATGGGGAATCAGATGGTGAGAAAGATGAAAACTGGGATGCTGGTGGAGATCATGTCTTCTCTCACGAGCCATATAATCCAGTTATTTTCACTGGGTTTTCGTCTTTATCCGCCAAGCTAAGTAAATATTTTGGCTTAGTTGAAAATCCGGAATCAGTTCCTGTTACTGTGGATACAGATATTTCGAATATCAGCCATCTTGATTTGACAAGGGAATCTGCGGAAAATACTACAGAAAAGGATGAAAGACCTTTGTCACTTGACCCTGGGCTCCCGGTAAACACGAATTCAGATGATGGAGAGAGGTCGCCAACGGAAAATGATATCGAGACCACCTTGGAGTCTCAGAGTATATTGGTTTTAGTGTCAAAGAGGAATGCTCGCAAGGGGATAATGTGTGACCAAAGTCATTTTTCGCACATAAAGTTTTACAAGCACTTTGATGTTCGCTTGGATAGATTCCTGCGAGATATGTTCAATCAGGTTTTACTCTTGTTCTGTATCAATTTTTTTTTTTAAATGCTGTTTTGTTCTTCTGCCAAGGTTAATCTGTGTTCCTTATGTTAAGAAGCTCAAAGTTGTATGGCTTTACAACATTTTATGACAAGTTGTTTAAGGCAACTGTTTATGATGCAGAGAAGCCAGGGGAGCCAGTGCCAAACGTGCGAGGAAACTCCGGAAGCACATCTTTACTATTATGCTCATCAAAACAAGCAACTAACAATCCAAATCAAGCGAATTTCTGTACCAAAATGTTTGCCTGGTGAGGCAAAAGGAAAAATCTGGATGTGGAGTCGTTGTGGAAAGTGTAAGAATGGGACCCGGAAATCTACCAAACGAGTGATGATATCGACTGCTGCTCGTAGCTTGTCATTTGGAAAATTCTTGGAGCTCAGCTTTACTCAGCAAACTTTTCTGAATAGATTGTGTAGCTGTGGGCACTCTTTCGACAGGGACTTTCTTCACTTCTTTGGGTATGTTTTTGCTCTATTTTTCTCTACCTGGAGCTTCACATATTCAAACCAAGTAATTAATTAAGGTTTTGAGTTACTCTATTATATGGGCTTCCGAAATATTGGCATTCACATATCCTAGGAGAGTAGTCTGGTACTAAGGTTAGTTTAAACCACTTTTCTTGTTTTAAGGCTTAGTTCTCTTGAAGGTCCCTTGGTTCTAGTGGTGAGACGTAAAAAACATCGATGATGGTTTGAGAGCCGTTATTGTCTCTAGTAATATATGATATACCTTACAACTTGTATACAACCTGCAGGTTAGGCTCCATGGTTGCTATGCTCAGTTACTCCCAAGTCACATCTTACACAGTTTCTTTGCCACCCATGATGCTGGAGCCTAGCATTTTTATAAAAGTGGGTTGGCTTGAAACAGAATTCCATGGAGTAAGTCTATTTTCTGAGTAGAACAGTACTGCACCAGTATTTTCATATGCATACTATCTCTTTACTTGGAGCGAGGGCTGGCCACAATGATTTTTGCTGATTGTTTCTGTTTACCTGTTCAGGTATTCACTAAAGGTATCTCCTTGTTCGAGGATGCTACTAGTTTTCTGAAGAGACTAAGATCACAGTTCACCAACTCAGATCTCAGCTACCAATGTGCACTGAAATTGTTGTCTAACGTCGACGAGTTGCTGACTCACGAGCGCCTCCTATTTGAGGTTAGCATTGCAACAATTGCATTCAGAATACTATATCTTTGTAGTTCATGACACAAGCTTACTAATATATTTTCGTCCATTTCTTGGACACTATTGCCTAAAATAGGAAAACATCAGGATTTCTTTTGAGAGCGCTAAAACCATGGATGATGTTTCCCACAAACTGCTCCGCTTAAACCGCATGAGATGGGAACTTTTGTTCCAAGCTCTCACCTGGAACTACCGGTTGCAGTCACTGGTTTTATCTAATCGTTTGCTACCTTCAAGTGGTGAGAAAAATATAGACGAAGAAGGTGTAGAGACCAATCTTGAGGTTGGATTGACAAGATATGAAAATAAGGACAAAGTTTCTGATTCTGGTAGCAATGAAGGCATGGACGAACCACTTGTTGAAGGCAAGGAAATTCCAATTGTCGGTGCATCTGTTGGGGACAATGATCAGATGGAAGAATCTGAAGATAATGAATTGCAAACTCTGTCCAGCCCCCGGCCTGATACAGCCTCTCCCACCAACGATCATTTTGACACTCATTTGGCTGTTAATATCCATTCCGCCAATAAACAAGAATTAATTCCAGATAGTGGAGATCCACCGGATGGTAAGGTTGCTGCCTCGAATGGGTCACACATCTTAGGCTGGGATGAATGGTTCTGGTTGCCATTTGAAGATCTACGATCAAAGCCTATTGTCGATGTGGAGAAGGAATACTTGTTGAAATTTGAGTATGTCAACAGTTTCACCCAAGACAACCTACATGCGGTGAACCAAATAATCACTGAGGAAGGTTCTCGTCTGCGGATCTCTTTGAGGGATGAAGATTTTATCGTGTCAGACTATGAAGACGAGGTCTCGAGCCTAATAGCTTGCGCGCTTGCTCATCTGAGCAATGCTGATAACAGATTGCCTCTTTCAAGGTGCATACATGGATCTCTTGAAGGGTTCCTGGATAAAGATCAAGATTCTAAGCAAACTGTTGACCGTGAGGTTTCTCGTTATTCGAGTGAGAGTACGAGTCGGTTGGAGATACCACCTCCAGAGGTCCTTGTTACTTTTGGGTCACTCAAATCAGTTGGAAAACCCAAATACTCTATTGTGTGCCTATATGCAGATGATTTCCGCGACCTCAGAAAGCGCTGTTGCTCCTCAGAGCTTGACTATATTGCCTCGCTTAGCCGTTGTAAGCCGTGGGATGCCAAGGGCGGGAAGAGCAAATCAGTGTTCGCTAAGACTTTGGATGATAGGTTCATTGTAAAAGAGATCAAGAAGACAGAGTACGAATCATTTGTGACGTTTGCTCCGGAATATTTCAAGTACATGAAGGACTCGTATGATCTAGGCAACCAGACTTGTCTTGCCAAAGTTCTTGGGATCTATCAGGTAATGTCTCTAGAAACCATTCCACCATTGGCATTTTGCTTGATTAGTCGTTACGATAGGAAAGTTGATCTTTCGATCGCAGGTAACTGTAAGGCAGCCAAAGAGCGGGAAAGAGATAAGGCACGACCTGATGGTAATGGAGAATCTCAGTTTTGGCAGAAAAATTACTCGCCAATACGATCTCAAAGGCGCTCTACACGCTCGGTTTACGGCTACTTCTGCTAATGGCGCGGAAGATGTTCTGTTGGATCAGAACTTTGTCAACGACATGAACAAATCCCCGCTTTACGTTAGCAAAACATCAAAACAAAATCTCCAAAGAGCGGTTTACAACGACACAGCCTTCCTAACTGTGAGTTCTCTCTCTCTTATGACACATGTATATATTGTGTTACACAGCAATCCACTTATTTATAAATCTGCAGAGTATAAACGTGATGGACTACTCGTTGCTGGTTGGAGTAGATGATGAGAGTCATGAGCTAGTGTGTGGGATAATCGACTACTTGAGGCAATACACATGGGACAAGCAGTTAGAGACGTGGGTGAAATCGTCTTTGGTGGTTCCAAAGAATGTGCAGCCGACAGTGATCAGCCCTATTGATTACAAGACGAGGTTCAGAAAATTCATGAAGACTCATTTCTTATGCGTCCCTGACCAATGGTGTGTTCAACCCAAGGAGAGTGACTCTTGAAGGACAAAAACCTAAAAAAAGACATCAAAAGCTATTATTATTTGATTATAATACTCAAAAAACTAAATCTCGTTTTTTATGATTCTTTCATTTGATATTTGTAAATAGAGACAGGTCCAGTTGTTATTCACCCTGTTATTGTGCAGTTTTTAGCAAAGTTTCTGGGGGTGGATTTTAGAGTGTGTGGAGTGTCTCTGTTCCTTTTTCTCTCCATTACATTTATCAAATGGGAGATTCAAGCCTGTGAAAGTCTGTACTGAAAAAAAAAGAAGTGTCAGTTGATATTTGTATAAGTATTGTTTTTGTTACAAGAAAGAAAGAAAAATAGTGAATATTTTGGAAGTTTAAAAATCGGTTGATGGTTATTTTTATTTTTCATGTAAATTTTGGCATGATTCACAATCAACCTGATTTTGCTTATGGAAATAAAAAAAAAGAAATTATTGTTGTTATATTTGTTTGTAAATCATTATGGTATTGCATTTTATACGGCATAGGACACAACAATGTTCGTGAACAAAACAAACAAAAACGAAAAAAGAATATATTTTTTTTGGGTTTGGTTCGACAATTCAGATACATTGATAGCGAAGAGGAACAGAAGTACCAACAGGTTTTCTCCTCTCCCTAATCACTGCTTCTTTCACCATTGGCACCTTCTGCTGAACCTTCTTTCATATGTTATTCACCGCACCATCAGGTTGAGTCGGTCCAATCCCATCCGCTTGACCATTATCATACACAAAAACTGACTGCACCTTTGCCATTGTACTTCTAAATGTTTCCTTGTCTCTTTCGGAGAACCTTCTGAGATGATTAGCCAACCATTTAGGTGTTAACGCATCACTTACGGAGACAAAGACCGAGAATTCAGAGTAGTCTAGCATTCCTTCAAAGGGGAGCTTTATGCTGTCGCTGACAATCACAGGGATGCATAGGCTTTGTATGGCGTCAAAGAGACGACATGAAGTGGGAGTGTCACCAGCTGGATGCAGGGAGAACTCTGAGTTTCTCATGCCTCTTATCGACTGTTCTCTTCTTGTTGCATTAGGGGAACCTTCTTCCATGACAATGTCGTGTTCATCCACAAGCAAGTCCCATAGCTTTTCTCTAATCAACCCTCCCTGTGAAGGTGAAAGAGAAGTATCGAACTGTATGTAATAATGAATGATTGAGGAATTTTTTTTAAAAAAGTTACCCGATGTCTGTGCTTAGCACCTTTGAAATAAAGAAGACCGTGACGTCTCTGGTTGTGAGACAAATCAAGGCGAGGAAGAAGATGCGTGTATGGAACAATAACATCTTTAATGACAGAGACTTGCGTATGCTCAATCCTCTCACTAGTACCGTTGAAAGACTTAGAGTCTTGCCTGAACCATCCTCCAAAATCAACCACAAGTAGAATAGAGAGAGCAATCTCCTCATGAACGTGCCACAACAAAAGGAAGAGAAGCTATATTTTCCGCGTTATGTTTGTATATTCGGGATATAATAATGTTAAAATCATAAAATTTGTAAAAGACTTAGAAACCATGTCATTTAAAGTTATTTACTGAAAAAACCAGGGTCAAACCGATCTATCCATTTACCCGTATTTTTTAACCGGGTTAAATGATGTAACCCTAATTGAAACGCGATTTGTAATCGTTTGTCCCAAACTCTCCTTTCATTTCATTTCTCCTCCTTTCTGTTGTTCGAGACTCTCCTTCCCTTCCCTTCCCTTCTTCTCTCGGCTTCTCTTTCGAGTTCTCCATCTCCTTCCATGTTGTTCTCTCTTTGTAAGGATCAGTAAACTAGGGTTAACTAGTTGAGAAAGGAGCAAACGTCGAGAGGTAGCTTTCTTTACTCGAGCCCTCTTCTTTACTCTATCGATTTTGATTTGTGGAGGGATTTTTTATCTCTACCCGTAAAATCGTGTCCGGTCATTGTAGTCGTAAACCTGTAACGTCGTGTCTGTTTGAGATATGTGTCTCTCTCGATTAGTGTATGTAGTGTGTGTAATGAGATGTTATGTGTAATCGGGTCTTTCTTTTTTACAGGAAAAAGAAACGACATGCCGAAGACGAGATGGGGGAAAAAGAAGAAGAAAACGAAGCGTGTGCAGGATATAACTTCTCCTGAAAAAGAAGTTCCATTAAAAGAGAAGACAAACAAAGTTGGAGAAGAAATCCAGAAGAAGAGAATGAAAATGCAATTAAAGAAGAAGTAGAAGAGAATGAGGAATCAGAAGAAAGGGAAGAAGAGGTGAACTCTGGTGAAGTTCTGGTCGAAGAAGGAGAAAACAAAAACTCAGGAGAAGAAGAAGATGCAACAGAGTCGGGAGAACAAGAAGATGCAGCAGACTCCGGAGAACAAGAAGATGCAAGAGATGAAGAAAAAAAAAAGATTCAGCAGACGAAGAAGAAGAAGAAAATACAGCAAACGGAGAAGAACAAGAAAATGCAGCAAACGAAGAAGAACAAGAAAATGTAAAAATGATCCCTGAGAATAATCCTTCTGAAGAAACTATGGTTAGTATTTCTAACTCAAGCGCATTGATTGGCAAAATAATTTGATAGAACTAGGAAAATCTAGTTTGTTTTGAGGAAGAAATGATATTGACTCAACCAGTGAAAAAATATTTGGACGTTGTATACGAGGCTCCGTTGTATACTGATGTGTTTCCTTGTTTTGTTTAGGAGTAGATTTAGTTTTGGTGTTCTTGTACACCCCTTGGTGTAACTAGATAACTAGGTATAACTTATTGAAATTGTTTGTTTTTTGTGTGCAGGATTGGGAGGATGAACCGACAGCCATAAAACCTATGTCAATGTACTTCCCACCGACAGAGTATACGAAGAAGATCAAGATATCCACGAGGTGTTTCATAACTGAATTTATGGAAACCATGGACGAGTTAAACCCTCCCGTGACCAGGGTTGAGAAGAGCTGGTTTGACAATCATCCGCAGTTCAAGCACATATTCCACATGCCAAAGGATGGGAACCACAAAGTTATGGGGATGTGGATGCTACTTCTTCGAACGGCAAACATTGAAAAGGTAAATGAAGCTTGGTTTGCCGTGAATGGTTCTCCCATCCGATATAGTATTAGGGAACATGCACTGATATTAGGATTAGACTGCCGAAACTATCCATCGAACTACAAGGAAGCCGGAAGTATGACATTTGTGAGGAAATATTTTGGGAATGGAATTATAAGGCATCAAGATGTGAAAGCAAAGCTTCAGGAAATGGAAGCTTCATGTGATAGGTTGAAGATGATGGTCTTGTATTTCCTATCAAGCATTATTAACGGGCAGAGAAAGACCGGTAAAGATGCCCCTTCCGTGGAGCCGTTCTTGCTGAGAGCAGTTGGAGATCTCAACTTATGCAAGACATTCCCTTGGGGAAGATTGTCCTTTGAGCACATGTTAGAAGAGATCTCACACACTATGGAACATTTTGGAGGGGTGGTTAAGGAAGGTGTGATATGGCCAATTCCTGGTTTCTGTATTCCAATGGAGGTAAGTTTTGTAAGGTTTATATGATTCTATAATTGTTAACGAATGTTTGATATTGACAACATTCTGTTTTTGTTTCATGTCTAGCTTTTAGCATTCGAGGCCATTACTGATTTGGGGGCTAAATTTCGAGAATCAGTTGAATGCGTGGATCCAGCATGTCCAAGAATGCGCAAATCAAAATTCAAGAGGAGTGAAATGAAAGGATTTCCCATTTCGAAAATAAATAAAGAACTTGGTAAAACTGAGGTTAGTTATCCTTTCTATATGACTATGTATGAGTTTACATGTTATGATAATTTTAATTCGTCGTTCACATTGTAGGACATTCAGAACATCCTCAAAGCAAGTGAAGCAGAAGAAACTCTACTAGCTCGGATAACAGAACCAGATGAAATCGATGATATACACGACTTCGTTGTTGAGAGCTGGATGAAGATGATTGATAAAGGAAATGTTGTAAGGTTTGACGAGATGTTGGAGGAGGATGTGGCTGCCCGAGAAGCCCCTCCCACTGAGAATGCTGGAAATGGGACAAACCCCATCAATGAAGCAACATAGAACACACTGAAGCTAAATGAAGTGGTAGAGCAACTTCTGATCTTCAAACATGAAGTGGGAGAAAGGTTGAGTAAAATTGAAGAAAAGGTTGATGAGTACCATGTACGAGTCACTGTTTTAGAAGATTATGTGCAGGAGCAAGTAAATAGCATGGCTAATGAGATGACTAATCACATTGAGAAAGAGGGAGGTGTCGAGAAAGAGGTTGCAGGTGGAGGGGATGGGAACAGAGAGAAAGTGAGGCTGAAGAGGACGAAGAAGGCAGCTAATAGGAAGAAGCCATCAAAAAAGCAGAGATGAGATTATTGTCTATGTTCTAAGTTATGTTAAAACTTAAAACTTATGTTAGTCGGTATTTTGATTTGTACTAAGTATAACTTATGTTAGTTGGTATTTGGATTTGGATTTGGAACAAGTGTAACCTATGTTTGTCGGTATGTAGGGAAACTAGTATGACAAAAGATAAGTAGTACTATGAAATACTAGAATAACTTGAGAGAACTTGTGATACTAGGGAAACTAGTATAACAAAATACTAGTAGTACCATGAAATACTTGAATAGCGAGGGAAAACTAGTATAACTTTGATTATGTAGTTCATTAGAATAACTTGATAGAACTAGTGATACTAGGAAAACTAGTATAACAAAGGATCAGTAGTAGTACGAGAGAAAATAGAACATAAGTCTAGCAAATCAAACTCAAATCAAACGAATATCATCAAACCCATAAGTCTTGATACATTATTCGAAAATCATAAAGAAACAAAGAGACATCTCATGCACGGAGAATAAGCTTCTTGAGCTCAGCGATCTCTGCAACCATGTCGTCCACCTCCTTCCTTAAGCGGCCTACCTCTTCCTGAACTCCGATAACCCATGGCTGTCGGAAATGGAGACCGTCATCCTGCCCATTTCACTTCACTCAGTTTGACCTATTGGGGTTGATATCATCATATTTACTACAAGGCAGAGATAGAAATCTGAATTACCTTGAACCTGCTGCAAGTGAAATACCTTTTCCCCGGGGAGAAATCCTTATCCTTTGGATTAGTAGAAACCTCGTCGATGATTCGTCCCCCACATGGGAAACCTGTTGGAATTCTGTAGTGAGCATCAGCAATGAACCCTAACATGTCGTAGTGTTGTTTCAGCTTCTTCATCTCCCTCCTTTCCTGTTTCTCAATCCATGGATCCATCTCGGAAAGGGAAGAGTCGAGATCTGTAAAAAAATCCTTTTTTGAGAGAGTGATGTGAGAGAAAGTAGAGAGATGGGATTTGTGTGGAGAGTAACTCGATAGAATGAGTAATAGAGAGAGGAGAGAGACTTGAAAATGAGAGAATCTGCCTTTTTTCCTCAAAATTCGTGAAAACCCGCCCAAATTTTGATATATTAACAAATACCGCCAAAAAACAACACTTAGTTATCCGCAAGATAGTAGTTGTACAGAAACTACAAATAGTTGTACTTTTGGTGAATTTTAATTATCTTACTATTCCATGTAATTATGTTATATTTTCTCAGTTGTACATACATATATAACATATTATAGTATTACTCTAAGTGTTTTGCATAATAAAAGTGACCGTAAAAATTATACCACGAAATCTTATCTGAGGTTGTCACATATTTTACAAAGTCACTGTAAAAGTATATGGAGTAACAACTTATATTGTTCCTCTGTAACATGTTATTTTTTAAGTTATGTTATCTGAAAACCTTCAAACTCGATATTTCTTATGATTTATTATGATTATGAGTTGAGATGAGTTGGTTACTTAATTTGATAGGGGCATAAACCTCTCCTTAGATCTCTATTACTTAATTTGGAACACAATTTCATACTTTTGTACTCAGTTCTCCATAGTTGTAAAATTAAAATAAGGCTTCCCATCACTACCCATGATATGATATTCAAGGTTGAAAGTGTTTAGCTCTGACACTATTAATTTTTCCGCCATTGCCCATTCCACATGGAAAAAGTTCTCCACTAGTGGCATTAGTTTGCGGTGATGACCTCCTCTAACAGTCTCTTTCCTATGTTCATTAAACCAATCAGCAGTTTTTTTGATGATCGTATCCAGTAAGGGAATTAGAGAGTACTTTCTCGCGTCCTTGAACACGCTGTTCATCGACTCCACAATGTTGCTTGTGTCGATGTTATATCTATCCCCTGGAAACCAACATGCCGCCCACTTTTCTTTTTCACTGCTTTCCTCCAGATACTTCGCAGCAGATAAAAATCTTATCTTAAACCAAGTATAAGCATTCTTGAATTCAACCACTGTGTAAAACCGAGCCATTTGCAAGAATTTACACTCCACAACTTCTTTGTTTAAGTTACTTGCATGACCTTTCATATTTTGAGCCAAATGCCATATACAATGCGCATGATGAACACTCGGATACATATTGGCTATGGCATTGATGAGGCTTCCATTTCTGTCACTCATAAACACCAACTCCGATGAATCCGCTACCACAGTTTTGAGCATCTCAAAAAACCAAGTCCAACTGTCCTTATTCTCACATCTAGTACACCAAAGGCCAAAGGATAGTGGTGCCGATTAGGATCCTGTGCTGTTGCAAAAACAAGTACACCACCATATCCATTTTTAAGAAAAGTGGCATCCACCGTTATCACTTTCCTCATCACTTTAAAACCTTCTATGCTAGCTCCCAAAGCGATGAACAAGTACTTGAATTTGTCCAACTCATCCAACTTCACACTTGTTATTGTCCCCTCATTGGTCTTCTCTAACATGTATAAATAACAATACAACATCTGGTAACTTTCTTCAGGAGTCCCACGCAAAACACTCACAGCTTCGTTTTTCCCTCTCAGAGCAGTGGAGTAAGATACATTCACACCCAATTTTGACCACACAAGATCAACAATACTTTTTGGTGTTGGAGTTTCCATTTGTCCAAGATAGTCGCTATGCAATAGAGATGCAACAAGTTGTGGCGTGCCTCTCCTCCTTTTGTTGCTTTCACTCTGACTTCCACGAGAGCATGTATGCATGTCTGTGTACGTTCTAATAGAGAACATCTCTGTCTTTCCAATCTTCGCAGCTCGTAGTCCCCATTTACATCCTTCCTTAGGAAATTTAAAGACTAATCGCTCCTTATCCGATTTGACCACTTTGAACCCAAAACTTTTCTTACAAGCTCCTCTATCCACCACTTCTTGCACTGCCTTTTTATTAACAAATTTTTGCTGTATTTTCAAACCCAAACCGTCTTCCCATTCCTCCATAAACTGAATTAGTTCTGCTGCAGGTGGAAGGTCAACATATTTATCACGCATTTCAGAGGTTTCATCACGGTTATCCACATTTTCAACAACCTCCGCATCCACATTCTCAAACAATTCTGCATCCACATTTTTCAACATGGCTGCATCCCCATTTTCAACCTCCGCGGCATCCACATTGTCAACCATCTCCTCAATCGCCACTATCCCTTCCGATTGTTTTCCAACTACATTGTTCCCCGCATATAAAGTTATTGCTTTATCTCCTACAACATCGTCATTCGAATGCCATACCTCATAGTTCATACCTAAAGAACTTCTCTTCCCCGCTCTTGAAAGTTGCTCGGGAAGTTCTGAGCTTTTGATGACCTCCACATACAATATGCATCTACGATTCTCTTTATCAAGGGACAGTAGATAACCATAGAGGTCCTCATCATCAAGAATTATAAAATATTCCTCACACCCAACCAGAAGTGGAATGTAACTTAATTCCAATTTCACCACACTTTCATTTAACGCAACTTTTTCGCATACCCTTGCTTCTACCATTGAAAGAGTTATCTCTTATGTATCTTTCTTGAACACTAAACTATACATCCGACCTTCCAATCTAAAATGTATGATGACGTTGTTGCTCATTAAAGCCTGCCAAAACAATGCAAAAACTCAATCAATAAATATGTATACAAATTCTAAACCGCTCAAAACTATCCATTATGTATATCAAAATCATCCCTACCATAAAATTTGGTGAGACAAAATTTCTTTCTGCAATACCAATATTACTAGATATACTACAATTATCAGTAGCACCAGTATTACTAGATATACTACAAAATCATCCAAATCAGAGCCTTGTTGATTTTTCAAATCTACTTTCAATTTGCTCTTTCAATTCACTATGATTCAACAATACAACCAATTTGACACTACTTCCAAGTCACACTCAACCTTAAGAACAATGGTCCACCATATAAATCCATTACAATCAGATTTTCCAATTCATTCACGACCTGGGCATTTGTAATTTACGTTGTACATACCAATTTTGAAGCAATATATGGGATCGACAATGGGATCGAATCGCGACCTCTACAGCGGAGGTACGTCCAGAATAAACTTTCAATTCGCAGAGAGCCGCATTTCAGGAGCAACTAGTCGTCGAGTCGTAAGTCGTGGGTGTGTCTTCGTCGTCTTCTCCGCCTGTGTATCGTCGTCTTCTCCGCCTGTGTGTCGTCGTCTTCTCCGCCTGTGTGTCGTCGTCTTCTCCGCCTGTGTGTCGTCGTCGTCTTCTCCGCCTGTGTGTCGTCGTCGTCTTTTCCGCCTGTGTGTCGTCGTCGTCTTCTCCGCCTGTGTGTTGTCGTCGTCTTTTCCGCCTGAGTAAACGCAAAAACACAAACCGCGATTGCTCTTACCTCACCCGCAACAGCTCCTACGAACTGTCTTTTTTTTTAAAAAAAATTTTCTATTTTCTTTTTCTTTTTTCTTAGGCATTTTCGTAATTAACACTCATTTGCCATATCATTAATGAAATAGAGGGATATTGAGATTACACAAGGATATAAGAGCTTTCTTTCTTAAAAAGACAATACAGATGATGTCTCGAAGCGAGACGAGGGAGAAGGAGAGGAATAAGCAAGATAGTGAGCAGAGAGGTCTAGGATGTGATCTTCGGTACCATCAGACCTCTTTCTTTAGATCTCTGCTTCGCTTCACTGTAGATTTTTTATTTATTATACCTTTCAGTCCTCTGGGCGAAGAAGTGTATTCACTAATTACACTCAACGCATTTTCGGTCATTAGTTACAAAATCAAAATGCGATCCTTTCAAATGGGTTATTTCCCTAGCTACGAAAATTATTATTACTAGGTTTATTTGGACAGGTTTACTTTTTGGGTAATTCTCTTAAATAGCCCTTTTTAAGTTTTTGTCACAAAAATAGCCTTCAAAAAATAAAATGACCAAAATAGACTTTTTTTTTTTTGAAATTTTGATTTTTTTTAATTTCTTTTTTGAAATTTGAAATCCTAACCCCAAACCCACCCCTTAACTCTAAACCCTAAAGTCTAAATTAGTTAACCCTAGGGGTATAAATGCATATAAATGAATTTTTTAGCTTCTAAAAAAACATTTTGGTCATTTTCTTCCTTAAAAACTATTTTTGTGACAAACAAACTAAAAGAGGCTATCTAAGGGAATTTCTCTTACTTTTTTACAAGAATTTGCTAGATATTTGTAAGAGTTGTTACAGGTGTAAAAAAAAAATAAACTTTTTTATTGCAACTTTAATTTTGGTAGATGGGACATTTGACATACCGATGAAACATTTTTCTTTTTAAATGCATGTGCACAGTACTTCCATGGGCACAAGCGAAGAAATCACGTACTTCAGACCCTATTTAAAATAGATAATATTTCGGTATTCATAAGATTACATACTTCATTAGAGTAATTGGTTTATGGCTGTTATTTGTTAGTTTGAGGTGACAAGTTTGACTATAGTCGACCACTGTATCAACAAAATAGAATATAAATTTGCAAAGTTAAAAGGTATCATTCGGCTTGCAAGCCACTCAAGGAAGGGAAAGCGGTTGGCATCGCACCTTACCCCGACAGAGATGGAGATGATTGTGGAGTCCCACATATATAACAAGAAGCTAAATATTATATGGGACCAGAGAAAGTAGTCCAACTGTCCACCGTCACTTGTTTCCTGCAACGGGAACTTTGTGGAGTATAGTAAGCATGATATTGATATTATACATTGTGAGCAAGCTATAACATGCACCCAGTAACAAAAACGACATAAATACTACTAGCATAGTCCACAACGGACTGTAAACTATACTATTGGTTCATTAAAATAGTATATACATCAACACACTATTATTATAACTTCTCAAAGGGCATATTGTAGTAGTAGAAGGTTTCGCATATGGGTTGTATTTATTGAGAACTTGTGAATTTAGATGCAAAAAAAGTAATAAGGCAATTGGTGAACCTATGAGTCATGACAGTGTTTGAGTCGTCATGATTAGGTTTTTGATTTAGTGTGATGGCACGATTCTCGTAGATTCTAAAAAGACTATTCATCTTTTTCATGATAAATTAGAAGCAGTTTAGTCATTTACTTATAACAAAGATAATCATTGATGACAACCAATTAACCGTCAAGGTTGATACCTCGCTTCGAAAAGTATTCTGCGAGGTCGTTTATTCTCAAAACTCACTTTTGAAATTTATTGAGATTAATTTCGTTTCTGGTAAAGAACTATGTAAAGAGAAATTATTGTTAGAGATGGATTACATCCTTCAACAGATCTATCGAATCGGACTTCGGCCCACTACCTCAAAGTCATCTAGGGCTTTACACATAATCGGGAAAAGTTGAAGTATAGAAGGAGAAGAAATTATTTAAGGAACGACATTCACAAACGCACTTGAAAAACACGGCACAAGAGCTGTGGTTTACTTTATTCTTATTGTTAGTGGCAGCTCTTAGAAGCAATAGAAGCTCTTGCTTCCGGTCGACCCTTTAACAGTGAAATTTCGGCCACTGATTGTAGATTGTTCATTTGGTATAATGGAAGAGTTATTGTAGTTGGAATTGTGCAATAACACCCTAGTTTCGAGGATTTACTAAAGCATCTTAACTTTTTTATTTATTTTTTTCAGGAAAAGTGGCCATTTTTTTTTTCTTTGCTTCTAACCATCAATTTTATAGGATCGACTCTGTTTATTGTTTTTGCTAATTTTTCTTTTTGTACCACAAAATTTATTCAGTTTTCTTTATATTTACATGGTGATTATCAATAAACGTCTTTTTAATATAATTCATCTTGAATTTGTATATTACACCTAATTATTTCATTAGTCACCTTTATTTGCAAATTTTTAGTACTTTTTTATATAATACAATTGTAGTTTTTTTATTTTTTATTTTGTCAAACACCCATATAGACGAACTTTTGTTTTAAGTTTTTTTTTTCTTGCTATCTTTATCCTCACCGTAGAAAGTGGTAAAAGCTCTCATAGTCTCCCCATATACCATAACAACACATTTGAATTGTCAATTTGGACAATTACAACAATTTCTAATCGTAATTGTCACTAATAGTAATTATCAATTTAAAATAGGAAAAATAATTACTGATTATATGAAGTATTGACGATCACATGGCTAATCATGCAAACTAAAATAATGTATACTTAACTTCACGAATTATATGTTATACATGGTAATATCTATCAACTTAATAATGTTATGTAGTCATCACGAGTTTAATTATATAAAAATAAAATTATATAAAATATTATTTAATTCATTTTTAAATACTTTAATCTGTTTTGTTATGAACTTTTAATAAAAAAATTGTAATTCGTTTGATTAATTGTGTGATATATACTTATTTGATAAATTTTCTATTTAAAACTTATTTGATGTCAATTTATTGCCAGTAACATTTTATTTGTTTACTATGAAATTAACTAAATTAATAAATTATTTTTATATTTTTTCATGAACAGAAATTGCATTCATTTAAACTCAGTTGAACTTTCATATTAGATTCTTATTTGAGAAATTTTCTTAGATAGTCTCTTTTAGTTTGTTCTTCACAAAAATAGTTCTTAAGGAAGAAAATGACCAAAATAGAGTTTTTATAAGCTAATTTTTTTATTTATATGCATTTATACCCTTAGGGTTAACTAATTTAGACTTTAGGGTTTAGAGTTAAGGGGTGGGTTTGGGGATATGGTTTCAAATTTCAAAAAAAAAAAAAAATTATTTTGGTCATTTTATTTTTCTAGGGCTATTTTTGTGACAAAAACTTTCAAAAGACTGAGAATTGCCCTTCTTATTTTGATATTTTTATTCTTAATAGTATATAATTAATAATTATATACGCAATATTATATTTGGTATAAGTTGACATCATATAATTTTTAAACAAATAAAATCTTAGAATCAATAAATTGACGTCAAATAAGTATAATTAAAAAAAATCTAAGAAATATATATCACATAATTAATCAAATGAATTGCAATTTTTTATTATAAGTTTATAACAAAACAGATTACAACAATTAAAAACAAAATTAAATAATATCTTATATATCTTTCATATTTAATATGAATAAAAATAATTAATAAAATTATATAGTTTTCAAATTTACTAAAATAAAAATGTTAAAATACTACTTATCAAATGTTAAAAGATTTGGCAAATGAAATTTTGTTAAAAATATTTTCATGTTTTTCAAATATGGAACAAAATCTAGTTTTAGCTAAATTACAATCGGATTAGTCATATTTTAATTGATGAAACAAGATATTTAAACGGTCTATGACATCCATTTTAGTTTGGGCAATTTTCTTAAATAGCTCTTTTTTAGTTTTTGTCACAAAAATAACCCTCAAAAAATAAAATGACCAAAATAGACTTTTTTAAAAAAAAAATTTGATTTTTTTGATTTTTTTTTTGAAATTTGAAATCTTAACCCCAAATCCACCCCTTAACTCTAAACCCTAAAGTCCAAATTAGTTAACCCTAGAAGTATAAATGCATATAAATGAATTTTTTAGCTTCTAAAAAAAACATTTTGGTCACTTTCTTCCTTAAAAACTATTTTTGTGACAAACAAACTAAAATAAGCTATCTAAGGAAATTTTTCTATTAGTTTTTAGATGAATAAAATTAAAGTTGTTGAATGGTGTTGTCTTTAGTTTAATTTATGGGATATTCAATATGCATATTGTGATCAATCATTTTTCTAAAAGAAAAATAGAAATCGTTTGAGTCTTCATCGATAAAAAGAGAGAAGCTTAGACGACAATGGCGGAGACGTCATATCCCAAACTTCTTCTCCTCTTCCTTCTCCATTCCCCTTTCTCAGCTTCATCCATACCTCTCGGCTCTGTTCTTTACGCCTCCGGTTCAAACGAGTCCTGGTCCTCTCCCAATTCCACTTTCGCCGTCTCCTTTCTTCCATCGTCTTCTCCAAACACCTTCCTCGCCGGCGTTTCCTTCGCTGGAACCGTTCCCATATGGTCAGCAGGAAGGGTAGACTCTCAAGGATCCCTTCGCCTCTCCTCCTCCGGCTCCCTCCAGCTCATCAACGGCTCCAACACCAACGTCTGGCGTCGTTTCTGCTTCGATTGAAGATACCGGCAACCTCCTCCTCCTCAACAACCGAAACATCACCGCCTGGTCTTCCTTCGAACACCCGACGGACACGATCGTACAATCTCAAAACTTCACCACCGGTACGATTCTCCGATCTGGTAGCTACTCGTCAGCTGGAGAGAAGAGGGAATCTCACGCTTACGTGGAACAACATCACGGTTTACTGGAGGCAAGGGCTAAATTCGTCAGCACGGTTTGGTACTTTATCGTCTCACTACACGTTGCTTGAGTACGCTTCTGGTGCAGTTTACATATAGGGAGCTTCAACGTTGCACCAAAAGTTTCAAAGAGAAGCTTGGTGCTCGAGGGTTTGGTACTGTGTATAGAGGCGTGCTCTCGTACAAAACCGTGGTTGCAGTGAAGCAACTAGAAGGAATAGAGCAAGGAGAGAAGCAGTTTAGGATGGAGGTTGCAACCATTAGCAGCACACACCATCTGAATCTAGTCAGACTAATCGGGTTCTGCTCTGAGGGACGACACAGGCTTCTTGTCTATGAGTTCATGAAAAACGGATCTCTGGATAACTTCTTGTTTACTACTGATTCAGGGAAGTTGTTGACTTGGGAGTATCGGTTCAACATTGCGCTTGGGACGGCCAAGGGAACAACTTACCTCCACGAAGAGTGACGCGACTGCATTGTTCACTGCGACATTAAGCCAGAGAATATTCTCGTGGATGACAATTACACTGCCAAACTCTTGAACCCAAAAGACAACAGACGCAAGAACCTGAGCAGCGTTAGAGGAACTAGAGGCTATCTAGCACCTGAATGGCTCGCAAATCTTCCCATAACCTCCAAATCAGATGTCTATAGCTACGGTATGGTCCTGCTAGAAATAGTCAGCGGACAAAGGACCTTTGATGTCTCAGAGAGAACAAACCACAAGAAATTCTCGAAATGGGTTTACGAGGAGTTTGATAAGGTCAACATCGAGGCCATCCTAGACATTCGTTTAGGCGAAGATCAAACGGTTGATATGGAACAAGTGAGGAGAATGGTACAGACAAGCTTCTGGTGCATACAAGAGCAGCCATTGCAGAGGCCGACAATGGGGAAAGTGGTTCAGATGCTAGAAGGAATCACGGCCATAAACAAGCCGCCACGTCCTAAGACCTTAAGCGAAGTGTCGTTTACAGGGAACAGTGGGAGCACAAGCCACGCATCTATCTTGGGTGCTTCCGGTCCAACTCGATCATCTTCTTCGTCTGCTGCTACAGGGTCGTTTCAGACAATGGGGATCACATCGTCCGGACCGGCTTCCACAAGAATCAGTTAAGTTTCGTTGATTGGATCTTAAAGTGGTTGTACTGTGAGATTACGACTAATGTGTGTAGGTTTTGTCTTACTTATTGGATACGTTATACTTGTATACACAGCAAAGCTATATGTATTGTTAGGTAACTAATCATGTACTATATATTAATTAAGAAGTTACTTAAGTATTTGTTTATATGTCATTCGTATAGATAATTTAGAGAATTTGAGAAACATTATTATAATTTGATTGGTTGATAATTTTTAATTTTTATTTATTTTAATTATGCTCAAAAAAAAAAATTATAGAACTAATTAATGTTATTTGTCAAATAACTCAATGATATAATATACAATGATTCATGTTAACTAATTAAAATGTTAATAAGAAATCATGATAATAAATTATTCATCTTAAATCATTATAATTTAATTGGTTGATTATCAAACGAAATAATATAAAAAATAATATTTATATTTTGAAATTTATTATTAAATAAATTCATTAATATAAAAAAAGTTTGGTAAAAAAAAGTAAATGTGAAAATTTTAATTTAAAAACAAAGTTAATTTTTACAAAAGTAGATATTACTAAAAATAAATTAAAATTAGGTGGTAGAATTTTGTGTCAATTATATTTGTGTGTTTTTCGTTAAAATCTATTAATTTTGAAAATAAATCTATATCAATTTTTTATGATCTCTGGATTTTAAAAAATAAATCCAAAATTATATTTATAAAATTTAACATTCAAAAAATCAAAAATTTCTACTTGCAATACAATGTTAGTTGCCAAGTAACCTAATCATATTATATATAATGATTTATATTAACTAATTAAAAGGTTGATAAGATGTCATGATAATAAATTAGTTGTCTTAAATCATTATTATTTGATTATGTTATTATGAAACCAAATAATAGAAGGAATGAAAATTATATTTTGAATTTATTATTAAAAACATCTAATAATATAAATAAAAGTTTGGTAATAAAAAGGTAAATTTGAAAAATTTGATTTAAAAAGAAAGTAAATTTTTAGAAAAGTAAATATTACTAAAATATATTAAAACTAGGTGGTGGGATTTCGTGGCAAACACATAAGTGTTTTTTGTTAAAATGTATTGATTTTGAAAATAAATTTATATTAAAACGTTTTTAATTATTTTATCTTTGGATTGTAAAAAAAAGATTAAAAGAAAAATTGTTTTTATGAAATTTAATGTTACTCAAAAGCTTCATAATAATTTTACTCACAATGATGATACATAAAGAGTTAATATATACAATAAATGTATAAAATATGATTTTTTAATCTTTGATCTATAAAAAAATAAATAAAAAAAATTTCACTTTTTGGTCATTTTCATAATATGGCTGACTTTTTCCATTAGTGAAGTGATTGTATTATTTACAAGAGACTTATGTATCAAGTCAAAACAGTCCAAACAGTAAAATAAATTATTAATATTACTAAATCTGAAAGTACTTTGAGAAGTATTGTGATATTTTAATATTTACTTTTAATTTTAATCTTTTTTAAAAAATTATATAATATTTTTTTTTGTAAGTAAGCGTTTTATAACGATTAGATCAAAAATTTAAAAAGTTTCTAAGTTATATTGAACTTAAATATATTTATTGTACTACTAATTAAATTCGTAGTTATATCATCTCAACTAATTTTTATAAATTTGACTATATATTAAAATAAATTCAATTTAATAATTTTTATTGATATATCGTTTATCTCTTTATAGTTTAAATGTTTGATAATTTCATTTTCAATTTATTTAATTTAGATAAAAATAATAATCTAATAACTAACTTACATTAATCACCAAACAGCCCAAACAATGTTACATGCAATATATTATCTGAAATTGATATGTATTTGTTTCCAAACAATCTCAATACTAATATAAGCTTAAAAACTACATATTAATCCAAAATACTTATACATCCTTTGTTTACAAAAATTTACCATCATAAAAAATTATGCATTATTGAATTTAAAATTTTAGATGAATCTGAATGTTGAGTAATACATTTAATCTTATAAATGTAAATATAAAATACAACATTATATTTAAATTTTCTAAAATGTATTTATATCCAAGAGTTCGCAGACATCTACCTAGTTATAGTTAAAATGCTATGCATATTCAAAGTATATATTATTATTTATTTTATGTTAATTTACATATTTTGAAATAATAAATATATTAAATAACTGAGGAGTGAGCAATTATTATACATAATTAAATTGAAGTAAGCACATAAATAAAAAAATCACTTTTATTTGTTTGCAATAATTTTTATTAGTAAATAAATCAAAATAATTATTTTTATTTATTTTATATGATATATAATTAAATTTAAATGGTATTGACATATATAAATAGTATATTTTTAATATAAATATTTACTAATTGAAACTTTCTACTTATATAATTTTGTTAATATTTGTATATTTTCTGTAACCAAGAAAATCAAACCATTAGTCATAAAATTTCCAATATGAGTTTTTGATAGTTTAAATAATTTATAATTATTTTAAAATATTCATTGCAAATTTTAAAATTAAAAATATAAGATCTCAATAATTTTTTAATAAAAATTTCAAAATTAAAATATTTATGTATTTTATCGAGAAATTGTTTCACATAGCCATAATCCAACTTTTTCTTCCCAATTTAGACCTCAAGGCCCAATATTCCAAAAATATTTCATTTAAAATGACATTTGACTATATTACCTCAATGTTATATAACCTAAATTTTATATTAATAAAAGTTAAATATTCAAAATTTTTTTGTTGAGAGTTGTCGTCGTCGCCACCATTCTCCGTCGTTGTCTCCACCATCGTCTCCGTCGTTGTCGTTGTCTCCTCCGTCGTTGTCTCCTCCGTCGTTGTCTCCTCCGTCGTCGTCTCCTCCTTCGTCATCTTCTCCTTCGTCGTCTCCTCCTTCGTCGTCTCCTTCGTTGTCGTCTCCGTCGTCGTCGTTTCTGCTTCGTCACAACATCTCATCGTCCTTATGTTTCGTGTCTCTGCATCTCATCAAGGTATCATCATTTTCTATCGATGATAAATTGATGATTAGTTAGTTATGATTTAGTTTTTAATTTGATGATATATCCGATCTCGATTATTTTGTTCATCAGTTCGATCTAATATGTTGTTGTGATTGGATTTTCAAGTTGTTATGTGATTTTGTTGATCAATTTGATATGATTTATTTTTGTGATTGGATTTTCGAGTTGTTATGTGATTTTGTTGATAAGTTTGATCTGATTTGTTTTTCTGATTGGATTCGAGTTTTTTTTTGTGATTTTGTTGATCAATTTGATTTAATTTATTTTTCTGATTGGATTTTCGAGTTATTTTGAAGGTTAAGTTAATAAATTGATTCATATTATTGTCATTTTTATTGGAATAATGAAAAAAGAGAAGAAAAAGCAAGCTGGATCAATGTTCAATGTGGGACATCAAAGTAAGAAGATTTGAAGTTGTCCATACAGTTCATTCAAAACCTAACCATATTTGACTTGCAAGGCATTGAAGGAGTGGGGAAGACCTTGTGGACGTGGCTAAACATCCAGAAGTCAATCCAATTCAGTTTGAATGCAATTGGAATAATCTGATTTGAATTAAACATGAAGAAGTCACATGTGTTGCATAAGGAGAAGTGTTGTCCTGTCACTATCATACCAAGCAGACTGTGCCTCTTCCTCCTATCACCTTCTCCTCCACTGGACATTTGTCAGTCTGTCCACAACAGCCTGCTCTATACCAGTCTGTCCCAACCAGTTCTGAACCTGCTCTGATCTCTCTTTTCCTATTTAGTTAATTATTTAAGTTTTCATGTTTTACTAGTAGTTTAATGTGTTTGTATGTCATGTGATTGTCTTGTAAC
This sequence comes from Sinapis alba, assembly GCA_012274485.2. Taxonomy (NCBI): domain Eukaryota; kingdom Viridiplantae; phylum Streptophyta; class Magnoliopsida; order Brassicales; family Brassicaceae; genus Sinapis; species Sinapis alba. The sequence continues at coordinate 136,882 of MU105728.1, read as the reverse complement.
TTGGCTATAAAGTCCCCACATGTAACCCACAAAATTTTAAGGAGAATTGAACCTTCTCCTTTACTTATTCTCTGGTTCATAGATAATCTCTCATACTCTCTGAAGTGTTAGTTAAGTCTATCTTCAACAAATCGCTAGTTACTTCATTCTCTCAGTCTTTTATTCTCCCAATATTCTCACAAACTCTCTCAACCCATCTCTCATTGTCTCTGGTCCATACTAAACCAAAAGATCACAAACACTCTCCATAATCCCATCATTCTCACTTAAGCTCTCCCAATACTCTCACTTTGATTCTCAGTCTATCTGGTCCAAACTAAACCAGAAGCTGATTCTCTTTGCCAAACTCATTCTCCATTTCATTCTCATCATTTTCTCTCTATTCTCACAATCTTTACCTTCTAAGCTCACAATTTTTTTGAGTTTTTTTTTGGAAATTTTAGTTCAAATGTCTCTGATACACAATTGGTTGATCTTTTTAACAAGACATTTTTTCAAATATGGTTGAAGTTTTTTGTGTTTGGGGAGAATAGGGTTCAAAGGAAAATTTGCACTAGGAGTTTGTTATGATAAGAACATGACTGCATCGTTTATTAACTTAGAAGAAGATCTTCAATATGAAGATTTGCTGAAGATGATTTCCAAATATTTTCATATTCAAGTGGAAGACATAACTTTGAACTATGAGATTTCTTTGGAGTTGAAAAGCACGGTTGAAGATGTTCCCCCAATTTTCATTGGAAACACTCGCCAACTAAGAAGTTTCATCGGCAAGATTAGAGTATTTGAATGAATTTGTCGTTTGTGTATAAAGGTTTGTTGCTTTATATCAACAAAACACTATTCATGATAGCTTTCCTAATTATGTACTAAACCTTCCAAAACAACTTGAATCCTGCAAATTCTTCCTGATTCAGTTAGCTCTAACAAACAAACTACCAATACATGTGCTTCTCTAATTCCTTTGAATTCTATTCCAAATTTTGGTTCTACTGTGCAGAGAAAACAACATGTACATTGTTTTCAAATTTCTTTCTGTGTTTGTATGTTTTTCTTCTTTCTTAGACTATTCGTGATAGCCTTCATAATCATCTATTAATCCTTCCTTAAAACTTGATTTTTTCAGAATTTTCCTTGTCAAGGTATCTCTGCAGTTCTTCTTAATCCTACCGATACTTGTGCTTCTCTAGTTTCTTTGAATTCTATTCCAAATTTTGGTTCTACTGTGCAGAGAGAACATCATGTACATTGTTTCAAATCTCTTTTTGTGTTTGTATATTTTTCTTCTTTCTTAGACTGTTCATGATAGCCTTCCTAATCATGTACTAATCCTTCCTAAAAAACTTTAATTTTACAGACTCTTCCTTGTCAAGGTGTCTATACAGTTCCTCTTAATCCTATTCCGGATTTTAGTCATGTCCATATTGAACTTTCACCAACCACGAGAGAAGATGGTGCTATTAAGGTGAATATCTATTTTAAGAATAAGGGAGAGTTAATGTTGAGGATGAAGAGATGGGCTTTAGAATGAAAATTTGTGTACAAGACTGTCTATTCTAACAAATCAAGAGTTGTATTGCGGTGTGTTGATTACAACTGCTCGTGGAGGATGTGTGCCACGTGTGCCACTAAGCTATCTTTTTCAGATTTTTTGTGGTTAGAAAATATGTGCATGAGCATACATGTGATACAACATATAGGAATGCGAACCACATACAAGCATCTGCAAAGTTGTTGGGTTCTTTGATATGCAGCAACCACGGAGAAAAGAAAGAAGGTCTCAAACCTAAACATATCATTGAACAAGTGAGGATACAATATGGTGTTCATATCAACTACAAACAAGCCTGGAGAGTGAAAGAAGTAGCTCAAACTTTGGTTAGAGGGACTCATGACGATAATTACTACAATTTGCCAAAGTGGTTGTACGAAGTCTCAGAAAAAAACTCTGGATCTTTAACTTTTCTAGAGGTGGATAAGAAAGGAAAGTTCAAGTACACTTTCTTGGCTTTTGGTCCATCGATAAGGGGCTTCTCATATATGAGAAGAGTCATTGCAGTAGATGGTACATTTCTGAAGAGAAAATTGCAGGAGATTTTATTGGAGCTTGTGCTCAAGACGGGAATTATCTATATCCTCTTGCCTTTGCAGTAGTCGACTTAGAAACTGCCGAATCTTGGACATGGTTCTTTAGAGGTTTGATTCAAATGATCTCTGATTCTTATGATCTTGTGTTCGTATCGGATAGAGATATTTCTATTGCTTCAGCCCTTGAGAAGGTTTATCCCCTAACCCACCATAGAATTTGCACGATTCATTTGCTCACTAACATCACACCTAAATATCCAAAGACTAGTTTGTTACCTCTGGTAGAAAGTGATGTTGATGCCTACATGTTTCATGAATTTAGTTCAATCGTCAGTGACATAAAGGATAGATGTCCTGAACTTGCGGAGTATTTGGTAGATTCAGATTTTCAAAAGTGGGCAAGAAGCTTTGCTCCTTCAAACATGGAAAATATCATGACCACAAACACTGCAGAGTCCCTTAATTCTTTGTTGAAGCTTCCTCGTGAATGGCCACTAATCTCTCTCTTTGAGACGATTAGATTGATCCTCACGACTTGGTTTTTTGATTGACGTGAAGCTGCTGCTAAACATTAACATCTAGTTACCCCAAAAGTAGTAAATAAGTTGGTATCCAGATTTACTGGTGCAATGGCGCTTAATGTTTACCAAGCTGATCGATGTGAGTTTGAGGTAAAAAATGACATTATGAAGTATATTGTTGATTTTAAGAAGAAGCACTGCATTTGCAATGTGTTTGACGGTGATAAAATCCTCTGCATTCATGAAATTGTTGCTGCCAAACGTTCTAAGAGGGATGAAAACAATTATGTTGACCCCTTTTCACTCGACAACAACGTGGTCTCTAGCGTATGCGGAAAGCATTCATCCTGGTGGAGAGTTATCAATGTCTACCTTCCCCGAAAACATTGATGAATTGTCTTGCCCACCTCCAGCTACCAAAAAGAGCAGTGGAAGGCCTCCAACAAAGAGAATCATATCAGTTGGAGAGTTCAGTGGTCCTGGGTCTAAATCCCAGTCATACAAGTGCAGCAAATGTGGCATAGGAGGACACAACAAGATCACATGTAAGACGACGATATGATGAAGTTGTGTGCCTATTCATCTGTGATTGGAAAACAAATACATAAAGTTTATTTTCAATGGTCTTATGAAGACTTTTCTAAAATGTCATTTAAATACTACCAACATGTTCTATTCTTTTTTTTTATTTCAATGGTTTATTGATGATTTAAAATGTCATGAACAATTTCTAGGTGTTGTTTATTTGATGATTACATGATATGCATCAGACCACATATTTATTTTATTTTGGAAGTTCATCCTAAACATGCTAAATGCTTTCCAACATTTTGATGAGTACGTGATATACACCAGACCACATTTTTATTTTCTTTTGGAAGACCATCCATAAATTGCCAAATTCCTTCCAAAATTTATAATATATAATTATGGTTTAAGTTAGTTTAAGTGTTCGGTACTAACAAATGATTCTCCTCAGCCTAGCGGCTAAACCACTACTCTTACAAAACTTGAAAGACTTGTGCCCCTTATCCCCCACCAGCGTTCTATTCCCATATAGATTCGAAAAGTTTTTTAAATTTAATAAAAGTTGATGTTATATTGTTATTTTACAACAATAAACAATTATAACACCCTTGGCCTAGCGACCGCCTATTTTGATCCCCTTTCCGCGAGTTCTTAGGTTCAACTTGTTGGACATGTAAATTGTTTCATAATTTTATTTTTTTCCACAGTCCATCCGTTTAGTCCCTCCTTCATTCCAATTAATTTTCCAACACGTGTCGTGTTGTATTTATGCATATATTTCAGTGACCGAATAGTTACGTCCCAAACGACATCAATATATTCCAAATGACATCAATATATTTCTTTTTGATCTATAAATACAATACAAAATCTCAGTAAACAAACAATTGTTTTTTTTCACTTTGTACTTGTTTTATCCTTTTGCAATCTCAAATGCAAGTTAGTTTTTCCTTGTTCTCATATTATATGTAATTCACGTTTTTGCAATATCAAATATAAGTTGCAACTTGCTTTGTTTTTCTTTTTATATTATATATTAACATCTTATTTTCAACATACATGCAGCATCAAGTGTCAATGGCAGAATCAAAAAAATGATGAAGCGTCCTAGGGAGGAAGACTATGGATCAAATGTTGTTGAAGGTTTTAACAAAGGCAAAAAGGAAACCAAGGAGCATTACAACTTGATTCTCCGCTTGGTCAATGAACATATATAATCTGAATCTAAATGGCAAGGGCTTCAAGCAAATTAAAATCTATTTCTTCGAAAATAGATTTGCTTGAAGAACATTATCGGTGCTGAAAAGTTTGACTTTGTTGTGGAGTTGGAAAAACTAATAGCAGTGGACGTTGAAGCCGAAGGAAACTTGGCTGATGTCAAAGTTAAAGTAATTGACTGGCATAAGCTTGGTGAAAATTTCATGGATGATTAATCTGATGTTACTGACATCTCTCTTATGTTTTAAGACTCTAATATTTATGTATTATGAAACCCACATGACCATCATGTTTTATGGTTACTTTTTTTTAATGGTTAAAGGTGATTATGTTTTTTAATAAAGTATATGTTTCTTAATAAGTAACTCACTCAGAACTCACTCAAATTGAGTTTAGTTCAGAAAACTCATCCAAAATAAGGTTTGATACTACCCTAGATAAGATTTATTACCCGTTTTTGAATAAATTATTTTCTGTTACGTTACCAAACAAAAATTCACTATAGATTCCCTATGAAAATATAATATTTTTTTATTTCTCTTGCTAATGTCTAAACATACACATACTAACACATTAGTTTCCCTATGGAATCAGAACATTGTTTTTGTATAGATCAGAAAGAGAACTACGTACATAATTTTTAAAAGTTTAGCTCAAATAGATATAACACCAAACTAGAAACACACTAATATATTCCTTTTAGAAGTCCATCTAAAAATTACGAAATATCTTCCAAAATTTATAATATATAATTATGGTTTAAATAAATTTATATTTTTGATACTAACAGACGATTCTCCTCAGCCTAGCGGCTAAACCATTACTCTTACTAAACTTGAAAGAATTATGCCCCCGCGTTCGATTCCCCTCGAAATCCGAATGTTTTTTTTATAATTTAATAAACGTTTGTTGGTTATATTGTTTTACTTACAACACTAAACAATTATAATACTCTTGGCCTAGTGGCTGCGTACTTTGATCCCCTTTCTGAGAGTCCTTGGATTGGATTCTTGGTACATGTAAAGCATCCAATTTTTTTTTTCTGAAAACAACCATGCACAATATGGTCCTCCTTTCCTAGAGTTCTCGGGTTTGATCCCGATACTCTTATAAAACTTGTCCTAGGTTTTTGCTATCTCATTCCTTATTTTGAAGTAAAGACTTATGCAAAAAAATACTTTCATTTTAATTTCTGGAAATCCATCCTAAAAGTGCCACAAGTTATCCTAGATAACATTTTTATTTGTAATGATACCAAATCTTGAAACTTCTTCAATAACAACCTAAATGAAACAAAAGTCTTCATAATACATTACAAACTTATTAGGAACATTCCATACTTGTCCAACCAAAAAAAATTCAAAAACATAGTCTAAGCTAAACAGAAAATGAGTTTGACATGTTCACTTTCCGTAACCTTCCTTGAAATCTTTATCCATAAACTGATCAAAGATCTCACAACACAGCTTGCTCCCTAAGTCCATCGCATTGTCATCATTTATATTGGATATGTTCTTCAATTCCAATGACCATAATTGAAAGGAAATTTTGTCTTTGGTAAACCTTCTTCCTTCTCAACTTGAAATGGAATGATTTCGCGTAATTAATCTCTTCACCAAGATGTTTCGACAAGATGGCAAGAATCAACACTGAATACCAAAAATTATACCACTGATTTTTCTACAATAACTTGATAAATAAAAATTAATCAATCCAAAAGAGTTTTTACCTGCCAGATTTTGGATTTGAGAAATATCAATGTTGATATCTTCGTTTGGGAGACCACAATGAAAGAGTTTGATTGTGTTGTTCATCAAGTGTATCTCCATCCCAATTCAGTGAGAGATCTTTTTTTTCACGAATTGCACTATAGATAACGTCAACATCTTCCATCCATATCTTCTTTGGAAGTCTTTCACCTCTCACAACTTCTCTTACATACTTCGTAAATAAAATTTTCCCTCTTTGCGTGGCCTCTTGAGAGATTCATAACTGTACCCAACCACTTCGAAGAATTGAACTGGTAGAATGCAAGCTTTTGGAAGACTTTTTTTCATGGAACCAAGTAGCTTACTCAATTCTCAAACAATTTAGCATTGCAAATGCAGCATTTATATGCTGCCAATGTGACAATTTAGTTAGAAGCTTCGTAGAAATTACAAAAACATGCACATATAGTATACCTAAACTTAACCTCTTCATAAAGCATTTTTACCAATCAATAAGAGTCAAAATAGAGTTTCTAAATACAAAACTCAATCAAAACCGACAATGAAAAGAAAATTTTTAATCAGTAAGAGACAAAGCAGAGTTTCTAAATATTTTCAATTAATTACCTCTTCTTTGAGATTGTTTTCTGGATTGTCGATGTATTCAAAAAAATCTTTATTTTTTCACTTTCATTGATATAGAATGGCATGTAGTTGATAAAAAACAATAAGTATCAATTAAAACTTTTGTAAAAAATTAAGAATATTTATGCAAGGACATAAACATGCTTACACATAATGTATGCGCCATAACGTCATCCAATATTGAGTCTTGTAAACCGAGGAAATTCAGGTGTCAGAAGTGGATCAATTGGAATGATAACTTCAGGTGTTATAGGTAAAGAAGGGTTTCTAAATCTTATTAGCTCCTTAACGTTTTGCTGTAAAAAAGGAAGAAGATCTACTGGTTAACCAGTGGCTTTTCTGTTCTTACCAACAACAACCTTCCCTTTAATTAAAAACAAAAACAAAGTTATATAATCTTGGAATGTCAAAAAATCAGGAACAATTCATCTTTATTCATGATAGTCTTCCTAATATGATATACAAATATTTCATACCTTTCTTACACGATCTTTTTGACTTGGCTTCACACTCTGTGTATGTGGTACTTCAATCTGAAAAATAAAACCCATATATCAAACAATTGACTTCAATTTCAATTCAAGTGATCTAAGACATTTGTTTTACCTCTTTTGACATTTTCCAAACACCACCTACCCATTCTCTATTGATGTGCAAATCAGAAATGTTGAACTGAATGTGTTCAGTAAATTTTATGAGACATGCATAATATGTGTCATTCATTAGTCAAAATGATTTGAACTCTTCCACTGCAGAAGCCGTCATTGTAGTACGCCTCCACGTTATCCATCAGCTCAAAACATTTTATCTCTCCAGGTCTTTGTTCATCATGTGGTGGTTGAGGATGAATTCTGTCTCTGGATACCTTTTGCTGAACTCTCGTTTTGCTATTCTTTTGATCTAGAAACAGTGTGGAGTACTCAACTGTCACCATCTCAACCCCATCAACCAGATCTGATTTCAATACATTTCATGGATATCATTTTCAACAAGTAGTGTCACCTTCTGATGCAATCTCCACATTTGCACCGATCTCAAAGAGAGTTTGAACTCTGCTTTCTACAGTCTCAGTCATAGGCTCTGAAGTATCCTGAAGTACCAACATATTCATAATTATATAAATACCACCAATTTTCTTCTAGCGATATATTTAACTTTAATTTCAAAATTAAACTTACCTCATTGTCAAGAGTTTCATCTGCTTGATCTGGATTGGCTTCACCGTGTTTGGGAGCCATCTCATGCAAAGACATTGTCAGTCTGTGCAAGTACAAAAAAAAAACAGAAAAGCAATCCTGAATATTTACAAACTCTTCCTAAATTACTTGACAACTCCAAAAAATAAAAGAAGAACGAGAATATATGTTGTCTGTCAAATTTTGAGGAGAAACATGAGTCCAAGTTTGTGGATCAGCCTATAAGACAAACGAAACAATAAGAGACCACACATAGATAAACATTCAACTTTAATTTCCAAAACAAAGTTACCTCATTATGTAGAGTTTCATCTGAAGTAACTTTCTTTTGTTTCTCTAATTCTGACACACAAACTTTAAGCTCTTTGTTGTCTTTTTCAATCAACGACATTAATCGAGAATTCATGATCCTGAAATTATCTTCTATCCTCCTCATTGAAAAAGAAGCTTGACCCATCTCCACATTTCCAAACAGTAAAGATCTTCTTATTTCTTCATGAGCATCATATAGGTCCACTTATGTGTTTCTCCAATCACTAATTTTAAACATATAACCTCTCTTGGATAAATTGACCATGTCATCTAGATCTTGATTAGCTTCGTCTTCCATGGAAACATCAGCGTCCAGATCATATGGAATAGAAGGTAAAATGCATGTGACCTTCAGCTAAAACCATAAAAAAAACCCCCCAATAAATTAGCTTTTAAAAAGGAGAAACAAAATAAAACAGAAACACAAACATGACAAGTAAAAACTTACATTTTCTTTATTTTCAATCGCTAGAACCTCTTCCATCGATGGAGCCTTTACAATGATGTACTTCTCACACAAGAAGACTGGTGTAGAAGGTTGAACCTCCAAAAAAGGAATGACCGTACTGAAGGGGGACTGTAGCAATGGAACCGAGTCTATTATCCACAGATGGAAGGCTAGAGGAAATCCATGCAAATTATAATTCTTTTTGTCCAGGTTCTTGTCCAGAGATCTCTTAAGAGATTTCAGCAGCAATTCATAAGCTTCTCTTCCCCATGGGTATGTCATCAAGACATCAATATCACGTGCTTTCTTCACATAATCCAAAGGAAAAGTCGTTTCTACGCTCTTCTGTAGCAGTATGGTCTCAATCAGGAGGAGCATTGCGAGGCATAATCTCTTATCAGATGCGTCTTCGCTTGTGTGTCTAAGCTAGTTTTCCACGTCTTCTACCGTATGAGTACCCTTTAGGAAGTCCCACTTAAATCTCTCATTTTCCTTATGTGGTCCTTCTCCTTCCCCACTACACTTCAGACCAGTCACCATATGGAATTCCTTTATAGAGAACCTTAGTGGTTGGGCCCCGAAATAAAACCAGGTTTCATGTTTCTTCACTGTTTTGATGCTTTTAGTGAGAATAGTGTCGACAATCTTCCCTGATAATTTCAAACACCTCTCACAGAGCTTGATCACCGGTTCTAAAAACGTCTCTCGTATTTTGTTGAATTCTTCTTCTCTGAGAACATCCTTAATGCTATATATATAAACAAAGGTTGAATGCTGGTTTATCGACATTTTCTGCCTTGGTTATGAACCAATCTGATACTTCAGCTCATGCAGTGCTAGTCTAAGTGGTAATGAATCACCCATCTTGTTACTATCCTGTGTACCAAGCAAATAAATTTCAAAATTTGTTAACATCAGAAAAGTTGGATATTCTGGAAAGATTTCCTCAAACAAGACAAATCCTTCATGAAATGAAACCTTGTGTTCCCAAATTTATCAGCCTTTGATTTAAGATGGTAGCTTCGTGTTTTTCACCGGAGATGTTCTTCGCTAAAGAAGATGAAATGAAGTATGGGTCTGATGGCGGAGCGAGAGAATGAAATTTTGCGAGGGGGACGAGAGTTACTTAGTAAATAATAGATAAGTGATTATCGATAACCTTCATATATGCTCACAAGCTAACATTAAACATCCATTTTTCAATTAAGAAGCCTAATTTTCAATTAAGAAGCCTAATTTTTCAATTAAGAATCCTAATTTTCAATTAAGAAACTTCATTTTTCAATTAAGAACCCTAATTTTAATTTTGAATCAGAAACGCTTTATATTTATATGTCTTAGTTCAGTTTTCGACTGATAAGATTGTTGACAGTGGTACATTCGCAAGGATTTATCTCCAGCGTCACCGAGAGAAGAAGGCAACGACAAAGTCGAGAGGCGGAGAGGTTGAGAGTGTTTTTTTAATTGGATTTATTATTTCTGGAAACCATTCCAAAACACGTCAAATGCTTGCATTTATATTAAATAATTAAGGGTTACATACATTTATATGTTCAATTCTAACAGATGATTCTCCTCAGCTTAACGGCTAAGCTACTTCAATAATATACTCTAAAGACGTTTGTTCGATTCCCCACGGAATCAAACTCTTTATTTTCTAATTGAATACTCTTGGTTATATATGTAATATACCCTTGACTATCAAATTATTCTCCTCAGCTTAACGGCTAAGCCACTACAATACTATACTCTAAAGACGCGTGTTCGATTCGCTATAGAATCATAAATTTTTATTTTTCTAATTGAATACTCTTGGTTATATCCGTCATATATATGGGAACCAAAATTCACACTGTCGATTTTCCGTAAAATAAGAAAAGTCAAGTCAACTCGACTTTCCTAGAGGTTCCAGATCATCTGCGAAAACACACAAAAAACGAAAGAGACGAAGATAACAGAATATCGAAAGTAAGTTGCACAGATGCGTATTATTAATTGAAAAGAGCAAAGTTACAGAGTTTCCGAAAGACAAGACGAACATAGTTTCGCTAGCCGAATCGATCTCAGAACTCGGACGAAAAGAGTCTAAGTAAAAGCGAGCCGCCTAAATTCTAAGTTCTTCTAAGCTAGCAGAGTTTTTCTAAGTCTAAGTGTCTCCCGGTGCCGTTAGCTTTATCTCCCCTTATATATGCCTTCTGGTTCGGTTCTCGTCTCCCCTTTTTACCCCTAGGTCGAGTTTATCGTTTCACAAAAATATTCCTTTTTTCTTCTCGATCTTCATCATTATCTTGGAAACTTGACATTTATCTTACGATTTCACGAGATTTGCCTCCTCCTGCAAGTAAGATTTGCATTCTCTTCACATTCTCTCAACTTTCAAGTTCTCCTTGCTATGCCTCTTAAAAATTTCTCTCCATCAAGATGTCTTCTTCCATAAACTTTCAGAAGAGTTGTAATGTCGAGACGAGCAAGGCCGCCGGCGCAAGTTCATCGGATCCTCCTGCCGCCGGAGCTGTTCCAGCTCACATTGCGGAGTTCCTTTCCTTTCAGAGTGAGTTGGCCCGTAGTGAGGCTAAGGAGACGGCTCGTCCCACACATGGCGCATCTCTGGGACCTGCGGCCCCGACCGATGAACCGACTCATGAGGTTCTGCTCACACGTGATGCTGTTCCTGACAAAGGGGTGGTTGTTATGGACGCGTCGGCGCCTGAGGTCGTGGTTCAGCCCGCGGTTTCCTCTTCGACTCCGATTCATGCCGTCGACGCTGAGCCGATTTGCGAGTCGATGATTCCTCCTCCTCTCCAACTAAGAGAGAGACCATTTTGGGGCTGCCTGCCCCAAGCATGGCTCCGGCTGCTGTGCCGAAGAGTCGCAAAAGGCCGAGTTATAATCCTGACGCGGCTAAGATAGTTTCTCTATTAACATTCCCCCTTTATGCAGTTTGTTTTGTTGATCGATGGGATGATTAACGAGTGTGGATCAGAGGTCAAACGTCTATCTAAAGAGTTAACGGAGTAGCAAGAAAGGTCGTCGCAGCTTGAAGGGAAGTTGAAGGTTATCGAGGATGCTCATTCCCTCGAAGTGACTCAGTTCGAGTCTCGGATTAGCGAACTTGAGCGGGAACTTGGTAAGACCGCGATCTCTTTGCTTAAGGCAAAAGAGGTGAAGCTGGCCAAGTCCTTGGAGTTGCGTCGGCTAAAGCGTAAAGTCAAGAGTGGGGAGGAATCGACGGCTTGCATGATCGAGGAGGCCAAGAAAGCCGTACATACTGTGTTTCGGACTCGTTTGATGAGGATTGCCGATTCCCTTGACTCCCTGGTGATTGTCCATGTCAGGGACATGTAACTGGCAGGCGTCGAGGAAGGGATGAGTGAGGTCCAATTGTTTCTCGGTGAAAAGCCCCCGTCTCCACGAGCGGAAGAGGCCAAGCTTTCGGCCCATAAAGCAGAGTTAGTGGACGAGGAGGGTGACTTCAATTAGATCCTTGCGGACCTAAAGTCCGAGTTCACCCGTTCGCCTTGCTCAGGATCACCCAAGGGTCATGATCCCATAGCTGAAGAGGGTGTCCGTAGCGCGGTTCCGAACCCAGAGGGGGTGATTGGTGAAGATGAAGTTTCGTGTGCGGAGGATGATTGAGTAGGTAGTCTCGTGCGAGACTTTGTTTTTATGTTTTTGTTTATGTTTTGCTTCTGGCCAAGTGTGGACATGTTTTCATCTTGGGACTGGCCGCTTGTGGCTTTGAATCCCCGTCGCTTCTGCGACTTTTAAATAAACTTTGTTTCGCTTTTTTAAGAGCTTATCGAGTATTTGTTTGTGTGGGTGTATAGCAAAGATTACGAGTTTTCATCTCGTAATCTAATTCTGGGTGAACTGCTATATTCGTGACCTGTTTCGAGAGTTTTACGCAGCACAAGATTGCGGGATTTCTGGAGATGCGCGAATAATAGCCAACAAACAAGTTTAGAGACCAGTGTACTAGGTTTAGGGTAAGACCTAGGTCTAATCACGGCTCTAGGGGGTGTGATGACTACTTTGACTTACGTTTCCCATATCGTTTTCGACCTGATTCCGTCCCGCTTTAAAGTCCGTGATATTTTTTCGGCTTATGTGACTTATATGGTAGGAATCGAGCATCTCTTCGGGGACAATTTTTAAATCTTCCGAAAGTGCTGACCAAAATTTTGGATTTCATTTATAGCATTATTACCCTTGTGCCGGGTGTACGAGAGCTGTCTCTATGAGATAGCTTAGTCTGTTTAGGACGTTAAGAGTTTGTTGTGATCCGGAACAAACTTATCAGTAGACGTTACCATTTTTTATTCTTCGCGAAGAACACATGTTGAGAGGGAGTTTGTGTTTATAGTTATGGGTGGACTGTCTTTAAGGTGCGTATTTCTTTTCGGAAAGCTTTTTGATGAAACATGAAATTCTTCGAGCTTTGGTGACTTCTCGCTGTGTCGAAGATTGAACTTTTTATGTCGTTTTTGGTGTGGTGGAATGTTCTGAGGGTAGATGGATTTTGGGAAATTCTCCGCTGTGTTAAAAAGTCCCAAGAAATACCGAGTTGTGGATATTTTGAATTTTTGGGGGAGTATACGAGTATACATATACACACCCACTCCCCCCCCCCCTTTTAATGAGGGCGGACAACTGAGCTCGTCATGCGACGAATTGCCTATGTACCCTCTTCAGGGATCAAGTCGTCTCGTAGTTCAGTGAAGGTGTTGCTTAGTGATAGTATCGGTTGAGGTGCATCGCGTTCCAAGTTCTTGGAATTTTGACGTCATGCATGTTTGCAATCTCGTACGAGCCTGGTTGGACTAGTTTTATGACTTTGTAAGGTCCTTCCCAGTTTGCCCCGAGTTTTCATGCGTTCCGCTTGGCGGTGTTCTGGAAAACTTTACGTAGAACTAATTTGGCTTCTTTGAATATGTGGCTGCGTACATTAGCGTTGTAGTACTTTGCTGCCGCCTGTTGATAGTTCTGAATTCGTACAAGGGCCTGGTCTCGATGTTCGTTGTTTAGGTCCAGCTCATCAAGCAGCATTAGATTGTTTGAATCTTCTCGTTCTAGAAGCAATCTTCTGCGTACTCCGGGAAACTGGACCTCTGATGGGATCATGCATTCTACTCCGTATATGACGGCAAATGGAGTTTTTCCCGTTGTGCGCCTCAGAGTAGTGCGATGTGACCATAAGACTCCTTCGAGTTCTTCGGCCCATCTACCCTTTTTGGCGTCCAGTCATTTTTTGAGCCTGTCAAGGACAGTCTTGTTAATAGTTTTGGTTTGGCCGTTGCATTGCGGGTATCTGGGAGTCGACTTGTTCAGTCGTATCTTCCATTTCTCACAGAAGGCCTTGAATCTGGCTGAAATAAATTGTGATCCATTGTCCGTTACTATTTCGTATAGGACCCCATGTATGCAGATGATATTTCTCATACAAAGCTTTTGACTTGAGCATGTTTTATGCTTGCGTAGGATTCCGGTTCAACCCATTTTGAGAAAAATACGGTAAACCAGAAAGAACCGTTTCTGTTTTGACCTATGCTTAGGTCCAATTATGTCCATTGACCAACACATGAATGTGTATGGTGCATAGATTGACGAGAGGACCTCTACCGGTTGATGGATAGTAGGGGCGTGCCTCTAGCATTTTCCGCATTTTCGTGCAAAGATTTCACAATCTTTAATCATCGTTGGCCAAAAATGTCTGTGGCGTTTGATTTTGATTGCGAGGGACCCCCCCCCCCCCCAGAGTGGACTTCTTCCATGATATTTCGTGCTTTTTCTCCTTCTACGCAGGTCATTTTTCTCCTTCTACGCAGGTCATGATTGACCCAAAAAATCTCCATATGTAGAGTTGTCCGTCAACCAAGACGTACCGTGCGGCTTGGGTTTTAATTTTTTGGGCCGCCCACTGTTCAGCAGGGAGTTTTCCGTCGGCAATGTATGCAAGGATTGTCTCTGTCCAAGATTTTTCGAATACGTATTCGAACTGTCCAGAATCTTGTGTTGTCTGGACATCGGTCTCGTCATAGTCGCCGTTGGGCGAGTCGATTAAGTTTATGATGACAGGCGGTCTGATGCTAGGATGATTTATGAATTCCACGGGGATCACCCGGCTTAGACCTGGATCTGAGCTGGACGCCAAGGCAGCCAGGGCGTCGGCCTGGGCGTTTCGGCTCGAGGAATCTGGGTGAGAGCGAATTGATCAAAACATTGAGCTAAGTTTTTGACGAGTCTTAAGTAAGCATCCATTCTTTCATCCTTTGCTTCGTATTCTCCGCTATATTGACTTGCCACAACTTGGGAATCGCAGTAGGCATGAATTTTGCGTATCTGTAGACCATGAGCCAATCGTGCGATTAGGGCTTCGTACTCGGCTTGTTGTTTGAGGCATGGAAGATAAGTCGGAACGACTGTTCCAGCACTTCCCCTGTCGGTGACGTGAGTCTGATCCCGATTCCGGAGCCCTGTTTAGACGAGGATCCGTCGACGTGGAGAGTCCATGTCGAATAGGGTTCTTGGTTGGTAGTGTACCCTGTCAGGAGTTCTACTAAGAAATCGGCAAGTACTTGCGACTTTGTGCAAGTTTTCGCTCAATACTCGATATCGTATTCGCTTAGCTCTATTGCCCATTTCGCTAACCTTCCAGATTTATTGGGGCTATGCAAGATCGTCTGCAGTGGGAATGATGTGAGCACTATGACTGTGTGAGATTGGAAATACGGCCTTAGCTTCGTGCTGACATTACGACCGCAAGCGCCAGTTTTTCCATCATAGGATAACGTATATCCGCATTGAGTAAAGTTTTGGTCACGTAAAAGATAGGCTTTTTCTCGCCGTGTTGCTCACGGATGAGGACGCTGCTCGCAGCCGTGACTTATACTGCAATGTACAGGAATAGTGGTTCCCCTTCTATGGGTTTTGCGAGTACCAGGGGAGTGGCCAAGTAGTGTTTTAGTTGTTGGAAAGCCTTTTCGCATTCTTTGGACCACTCGAATTTCTTGTTTCCCTTCAACGTGTCGTAGAAAAGAAAAAACTTATCCGTTGATCGCAAGATGAAGCGGTTGCGACTCTCCCGGTTAATCTCTGCACCTCTCGCTTTGTTCTCGGAGATGCCATTTCGATCAGCGCGGTGATCTGTTTTGGATTGGCCTCGATACCGCGGAAGGTGACAAGATACCCCAAGAACTCTCCCGATGCTACTGCAAACCTACACTTTGCAGGGTTAAGTTTCATATTGTGTTGGTTGAGCCTCTCAAATCATTCTTGGAGGTGAGCGATATGATCTCCTTCCTTGAGGGATTTTACGAGCATATCATCGATGTACACCTCCATCGTTTTTCCGAGTTGCTCGGAGAACATATGGTTGACAAGTCGTTGATAAGTTGCGCCATCATTCTTAAGACTGAACGACATCACCTTGTAGCAGTAAGTGCCGCGATCAGTTATGAATGCGGTTTTCTCTTGGTCCTCATGTTTCATCATGATCTGATTGTACCCAGAGAACGCGTCCATGAAGGACTAAAGTTTGTTCCCTGCCGTCGCTTCGACCAAGCGGTCGATGTGTGGCAGTGGGAAGCTAGCCTTTGGACACGCCTTGTTGAGATTGGGACTCGCCACTTCCCATTCTTCTTTTTGAAGACGACTGGGTTAGCGAGCCAGTCAGGATACCTAACCTCTATATGGATCCAACTTTGAGGAGTTTTTCGACCTCGTTGTTGACTGCATCAGCGCGTTCTGGTCCCAACTTTCGTCTCTTCTGTTTGAAAGGTTTGAAAGTTGGGTCCACGTTAAGCTTGTGACATGTGATCTTGATGTCGATACCAGGCATGTCCTCTGCGGCCCATGCGAACGTGTGCAAGTTCTTTTTCAGACAGGCTATGAGCTCGAATTTCAGAGACTCGCTCAAGTTTGCACCGATTTCAACACAGCGGTCTGGGAACGCTTCGTCCAACCATACCGAGACGACGGGCTCGCAGGTCGGCTCCCGTTTACCTTCTAAAGATTCGGCTGCTCGTGACTGCCAAATGATTTCAGAGTTGTCTTGTTGTAGGGCGTCGTCGAAGGCAAATTATTTGTTTTTCTTTTTAGGCTGAACCTCTGTTGATAGATTTTTTCTTTTTAATTCCGAAACGAAGCAGACTTGCGAGATTCTCAGATCTCCCCAGACGGTCTCTGGTCCGCGGGAGGTTGGGAATTTGAGACACATGTGGTCTGTCGACGGGATCACTTGCATTGAATTCAGCCACGGAGTTCCTACGATCGCGTTATACATGTGGGTCTATCGATGACCAAGAATTCCACAATTTTTTTCATGCTGCCGGCTTTAACCGAGCGGTTGATTGAGCCGAGAGTCATGGTAGCTTCCCCCGAGAGTCCTACTATCGGGTTAGGATCTCCCGTGATCCAAGGATGGATTGATTTCCATTCTTTCGAGGGTGTTTTTGAAGATGATATCGGCCGAGCTTCCGGTGTCGACCAATATCCTTGCGACATTGATATTCTGGATTATCAGCTCGACAACAAGGAGATCGTTGAGAGGTTTTACCAGAACGGCCGTTGCTCTTTCCTTGAAGGAGATGATATCGCTGCCCATTTGATTATGCATATTGTGTCTCATTCGTTTCGTGATTTTTAAGTTAGAGAATCCGATCCTCCCTCTCTCTTGCGCCAAACCGTGGGAACCAAAATTCACACTGTCAATTTTCCATAAAATAAGGAAAGTCAAGTGAACTCGACTTTCCCAGAGGTCTCGAATTATCTGCGAAAACACACAAAAAATGAAAAAGACGAAGATAACAGAATATCGAAAGTAAGTTGCACATAGGCGTATTATTAATTGAAAAGAGCTAAATTACAGAGTTTCTGAAAGATAAGACAAACAGAGTTTTGCTAGCCGAATCGATCTCAGAACTCGGACGAAAAGAGTCTAAGTAAAAGCGAGACGCCTAAATTCTAAGTTCTTCTAAGCTTGCAGAGTTTTTCTAGATCTAAGTCTCTCTTGGAGCCGTTAGATTTATCTCCCCTTATATATGCGTTCTGTGTTGGTTCTGGGTGGGTTCTCGTCTCCCTTTTTTACCCCTAAGTCGAGTTTATCGCTTCACAGAAGTATTCCTTTTTCTTCTTGATTTTCATCATTATCTTGGAAAATTGACATTTATCTTCCGATTTCCTGAGATTTCCCTCCTCCTGCAAGTAAGATACACTGTCATAGCATTGGTGGGCTTGATTTTGAATGAAATCGTAAGTGGGTTTTGGGCTGTGTTTTAGGCCTCTTCAGGCAGTTTAACGACTTAAACGTTTTTACGATTTTTTTGAAAGAGCGCTTCTTGATACGACGTCGATTCGACGAGGAAGTTCATACTTCTCGTATAGTTTAGACGACCATGGTGTTAAGTTAACCGTTACCATTTACACGATAATCAAGGACTCCATTTGAGAATACGAATCTTCGTGGTTCTTATTGTAAGGCTCCAATGGTAACTCCAATCGAGGCGGAACAAGGGATTGACCCGTTGAGGTTCAACGGAAGGCATAAGATTTGGTCCAACTCGCGGAACAGGCCAGTTGGACGGGGTGCTCGATCCAACTCACCAAAATGATGAGTAGGATTGCATACTCGCCGTTTTGGCGAGTAGGACTGGTCCAACTCGCCAAAACGGTGAGTAGGATTGCTTGTGTGATCCTACTCGCCAAAATGGCGAATAAGATTGGTTGTGTGATCCTATTCGCCATTTTGGCGGGTGTGACTGTTCCAATCACCAAAATGGTGAGTAGGATTGCCTGTGTGATCCTACTCGCCAAAATGGCAAGTAGGAGTGATCCAACTCGCCATTTTGGCGAGTTGGACTGATCAAACATGCCAAAATGGCGAGTTGGATTGTGTGCTCAATCAGAATTACCATTGGAGCCTTACAATAAGAACACACTTGTATATTATTTCAGGAAGCCCTTCCAAAATGTAGTTATCGCACACTATGTTTCTCTTTTTGTTTAAACTTTACATGATAAAAAAAAAACACTTGTATATTATTTGAGAAGCCCTCCCAAAATTGCCAATTGCTTTCCAACTTTTTTTCTATTTTCTGGTTTTGTAAAGTCATCCTAAATATGCAACAAGCTTTGTTGTTACATTCCAAAACCTGAAAATTTTCAATAAACAACATTGATGAAATAAGGATTTTTACTGATTTCTTTGCAAAATTCTTATGAAATTCCAAGAACATGGCCAAGTCAACATTCATAGCATATATTAAAAATCTAGTCTTAAACATCTGCATCTTTCTCATTTTTCAATGTTTTCATCCACAAACTGGTTGAAGATCTCACAAGTCAGGCTTCTCAGTAATGTTTGTGCATTGTTATCGTTGATCTTTTACATGTCTTCTATTTTCAGTGAGTGGCATTCGAGCATCTTGACCACAAAGAGACCACAGTTGAAACGAAAATTTGTCTTCGGTATACCTTCTGCCTTCTCAACTTTAAATGGAACCAGGCCCTTTATATTAATCTCTCCACCCACAGCTTCCATCATCAGGGCATGAGTCAACACTGTCAAGTACAACCAAACCGCAAACATTTCTGTCCAAAAAATACACTTATTTGAACATCCATGTTTTGGAAGAACAAGATAGAACCAATTGCAAACATCAGGCCAAAAAATTTAATCAAATACAAAGGAATGTTTTACCTGCCAACTCTTCCACTTGTGGAATATCAATGTTTTCTTATCAGACTTCTTCTTTAAACAAACAAATAAGAAGAATACAAATTCAAAATAATGTTAGAAGTTAGGATTTTTTTATTTTTATTCATGAACAACTTCCTAAAATAATGTACAAGGATTATATTGTGTTTGATTTCACACCTTTGTTGCATGATCTTCTTGACTAGGTTTCTAACACTGCATCCCCGGTACTCCTTTGAAGTAACCTGCTTCTATCTGGAAAAAAATTAAAGATATACCAAACAATTCACGTTAATTATATAATTCAAATTTTTTTATGCATGTGTTTTACCTCATCTGCCATCTTCCAGAATCCATCTATCCATTTTCTATGGATGCGCAAATCCCAAGCTTTGAACTGAACTGTTTCCATAGAACTATTAAGGTTGAAAGAATATGTGTTATCCCGAAAAACCATTTTGACTTGTCCGCTGCCTCAACTGTTATTGTAAAACCCTCCATATTATCCATCATCTCAAAACCTTTTGTCTTTCCAGGTCTTTGGACGTTAGGTGGTGGTTGAGGATGGGTTTTGTCACTGGATAAACATTCCAGAACTCTCTTTTGGTCTGCAAACAGTGTAGAGTACTCAACTGACACCATTTCTCCCCATATTCAACAAGTAGTGTCATCGTTTGATGCAACTTCCACATCTGCGCCTATTTCAAAGAGAGTTGGAAGCATGCTTTCTTCAGCCAGTGAAAATGTAGATTCAGTAACATTACATGTTTGATCTTGGTCGAATTTTAATTAGATTTTTAAACTCCAGGCATACTTTCTTTGTTTCTGAAAATCTGTAGGACTTGTGTTGGTTAGAGGTTGTGTTTGTTGAGAAATGCGTGGTTTCTTCGAAATTTTTGTGGTAATGATCTCAGTCATAGGCTCTGAAGTATCCTGAAAAATTATGTTTATAATGATATAAATACCAATAGTCTTTCTAATATATAGTTAACTATAACTGCAATATAAATATTATCTCATCGTTGTTGGGATCAAAATCGGTCACGAAAAAATCAAACGTAAGAAACTTCCCGGAAAAAGTTCCTTTTGCAAAAAGAGAGATAAAAAGGCGCGAAAAAAACTAAATTGAGTTCTAAATCAATTCCGGAAAGGAATCAGACGATAAGTCCTCGAGAAAGGTTACTCTAAGCCTTAAACAATGAAAACGGCTACAAAGTTCAATTGTCCAAACACATCATTCAACTCACCAAACAAGTGAATCGGACCAAGAGTCAAGGCCAACTCGCCATTTTGGCAAGTTGGACAAGCCCGAGCTCCCAAGATGGCGAGTTGGACCAAGCAACAAGACCTACTCGCCATTTTGGCGAGTTGGAAAAGTCATACTCGCCATTTTGGCGTGTAGGATCACACAAGCAATCCTACTCGCCATTTTGGCAAGTTGGACCAGTCCTACTCGCCATTTTGGCGAGTAGGATCACACATGCAATCCTACTCGCCATTTTGGCGACTTGGACCAGTCCTACTCGCCAAAATGGCGAGTTGGATCGAGCACCCCGTCCAACTCGCCTGCTCGGTGAGTTGGACCAAATCTTATGCCTTTCTTTGAACCTCGACGAATCAATCCCTCATTCCGTCTCGATCGGAGTTACCATTGGAGCCTTACAATTAGAACCGCGAAGATTCGTATTCCTGGATGAAGCCCATGGTTATCGTGTAAAAGGCGATGATTAACTTAACACCACAGTCGTCTAAACTATGCGAGAAGTATGAACTTACTCGTTGAATCGACATTGAATCAAGATGCACTCTCTCGGAGAAATCATAAAAATGTTTAAAATCGGTAAACAGCCCGAAGAGGCCTAAAACATGGCCCGAGAACCACTTACGATTTCATTCGAAATCAAGCTCACCAATGCTATGATGAACTATCTTACTTGCAGAAGGAGGCAAATTTTGCGAAATCGAGAGATAAATGTCAAGTTTTCAAGATAATGATGAAGATTGAAAAGAAAAAGGAATATTTCCGCGAAGCGATAAACTTGACCTAGGGGCAAAAAAGGTAGACAGGAACCGACCCAGAAGGCATATATAAAGGGAGCTAAAGCTAAAGACATAGAGGGACGTTTTTACACAGCAAAACTTAGCATTTAGAGCAATATGCAATTTTCTATTTTTGTTATCGAGCTGCAACTCAACTAGTTTTTTACAGTCCTCGGTTGTTAGACTTACACAGATTCGGAATAAGACCTACTTTGTTCTCTTTTTGATTCTTATATTTTTTATCTGTTTTTTCGTGTTCTTGATTGCTTGGCGTGTTGTTTAGAAGATATCCGTGACCTCTCGGAAATTGGGGTTCCTAAACTGATAACACCAACAAAGATCAACAAACGCGCGACGAGAACCTTGTTAATGCCCACGATGAGAAGACTCCAGCTGGAAACACTTCAACGGTCACTGCTGAGGCAAACGCCACAATTTTTAACCAGACGGTCACTGTCGAAACCTTAACGGCAAGAGCCAAGAGGAAGATCCCGCGCGGAGCTACTAGAGACCGTAGCGGAAGGAGACTCGATTTCGAAACTCCAGGAAATCTAGCCGCAAGTGCTGGAAAGGATTTGTCAGAGAATGTCCCCGACGAAACAACCCCTCCAGGTATGCTGCCAACTACGGAGAATCTTCCACCTCCCGCTTGGGATAAGAAAGAAAACAATGTCGAGCGCGTCAACCTGGACTCTAGCAGTCAGTCCGAGCCTACGCAGGAAGACGCAGACATACATTTGCATCGCACAAGGAGCTGTGCGGCTCAGGATGATTCCCAGTTCGACCACCCTCTTTCCATGGAAGAAGAAGCAATCTTCTGGGACAAACAGGAAGCACTGGCCGAGGAGCACACTCGGAACGCTCGCGGAAAACATTGACAAGGTCGGAAATCTGCAGAGAAAACCCCAAGATTCACTACCTCCACGATCAGCTCATGAACATGGTGGCATAAGTGAGAGCGGTGAAATCTCAAATCCATCACGCTTCTAGCACCGCACCCAAGATCGATCTATTGCTCGAGGAGTCTCGAAAAGCGCCCTTCACTACTCATATCACCGGAACTAGAGTTTTGGACCCCGGAAAAGTCATAGTGGCACCTTACGACATCACGACCGATCCAAAGGCACACCTGCATGCCTTCCAGATCGCCATGGGGAGAGCCAAGTTTAGGGACAACGAAAGAGATGATGGCTAATGCCGCCTCTTTGTTGAAAACCTCCGAGGAGAAGGACTCAAGCGGTTCTCTCATCTGAAACAGAACTCCATCGGAAGTTTTCGCCAACTCTCCTCGGTGTTTCTCAAGCAATACTCAATGTTCATTGATTGAGAAACTTCCAATGTCGACCTCTGGAGCCTATCCAAGGGGGAGGACGAATCTCTCCGCGACTTCATCAAACGGTTCAAGACCATTATTGCCAGGGTCAGCGGAATAAGCGACAAAGTTGCCATTCATGAGCTCCGAAAGACGCTCTAGTACAAGTGAAAGCTCAAGAAGTGGATAACTTTGGAGAAACCGTGCACGATCCATGATGCGCTCCACAAAGCCACAGACTACATAATGATCGAGGAAGAGACGAAGGTCTTGTCACAGAAGCTGAAGCCGACTAAGACGTCGTCGAGGGATCCTGGGTCGGATCAGAGGTCGAAAAGGAAAAACACTCGCAACGACAAGAACGTCCAACATGGGGAAGAAGAGATCTAGGGAACTCACAACTACGCCATCAACTCCGGACCATAGCAAGGTCGGACAACGGGCAACAAATGGACCCGAAACACGGGTTAAGACGAGAATGTCTTATGCGACTTTCACCAAGCCTGCGGCCACTCAACCGTGAACTGCAAAGTATTGGAGCAAGGTTGGCCGCAAAATTGCTTGCGGGAGAACTCGCCGGAGTGACCAACGTAAAGGACCTCATCCTCGACTCCGACCGCATCCTAAGAGGCGACAAGGCTCCTCAAACGGAGAACTCTTCCCAATCAGGAGAAAAGCGCGGGAGAAGGCAGGACAAGAAGGGCAACGAAAATAATCCCCGCAGAGTGAACATGATCATTTGAGGATCGCAATACTGCAACGATACTGTCTCAGCCATCAAACCTTACCAGCACAAGGCCAAAGCAATCGCAAATTCTCCAATCCAGTTTGAACCCGACGGCGCCCCGAGATAAGTAATCACCTTCGACGAAGAAGAAGCCGGCGGAATCGACCAGCCCCCACTGCGATCCACTCGTGATCAATCTCGTCATAAGACATCTCAAGGTCGCAAGGATCCTCATGGATACGGGCAGCACGGTCAACATTATTTTCCGCAATACTCTGAAGAAGATGAACGTCGAGCTAGGGGAAGTCGTACCATTTTTCAAGCCACTGACTGACTTCTCGGGCAAGAAACCGATGACTCTAGGATCGATCAAACTTCCTGTTTCGGCGAAAGAAGTCACCAAGATCGTCGACATTGCAGTCGTTGACCACCCAGCCTTTATAATGTCATCATGGGCACGCCTTGGCTAAACGCCTTGAAAGCAGTTCTGTCGACTTATCACTTAGGCATCAAATTCCTGACTCAAAATGGAATTGCCGCGATCTGGGGTGCCAGAAACAGTCGAGACGTTGCTTCCTGGCCGAACACAAGCTAAGACAAATCACAACCACCGCAATGGTAAATTCCAAACGGGGGAAGCTAACTCAGGCAC
Organism: Sinapis alba; assembly: GCA_012274485.2. Lineage (NCBI taxonomy): Eukaryota > Viridiplantae > Streptophyta > Magnoliopsida > Brassicales > Brassicaceae > Sinapis > Sinapis alba. The sequence goes on along the minus strand of MU105728.1, from coordinate 112,793 downwards.
CAACTGAAAACGCTTCGAAAGAAGATGGTCATGAATCATTAACTCAAGCAACGGCCAAAGAACAACAAGTTCTAGGGCCTAACGCTTCCACCCAATAGGAGGAGATAAACCCGGAACAAAGTGTCGATCCTGAAACAAACCGATCGACCCAGACACAACAGCCGAGTAAAAACACTCGCACAAACAAGCAGAACTACGAGATAGCTTGATCCTCGAAAGGGTACGTAGGAAACTCGTCAAGAGACGAGTTCATCTATCCCCCCTCTCTAAAAGGGGGGGGGGAGTGGGTATATATACGAATACTCGTATACTCCCGCATTCTAAAATATTTGCCATGTATTCAATATTTTGGGAACTTTTTCGGCAATAAAGATTTCGTTAGAATCTCGCAAAATTTCTCTTTGTATCTTCAAAAAATATCCATCGATGAGCAAAACGATTATCAATCGAACCAGAAGACAAAACTCGTGGAAACTCGTCCTACCTCAGAACAGATCCATCCACCATTAAAAACTCCTTCACCAACATGTGTTGATCGCACTGTCAATTCTGACTCCCGACCAGAACACGAGACTAGGATCTCAAACACTCGAAACACGAATAACACAAAGCACGTTTTCAAAGAAACATGTGAGACGTCGCCTAGATCATTGAAAACATGTTCCCAGTCCGTTCGCGACTATAAATTACAAAACGTTCGTCGATTGGCCCCGCCGAGCACTCTAGCCGTCCTAAAAAATTGCAATTAGATCCATCCTAAGGGTGGATCCTCTTACATCCGACTAGGATAAAATAGAGCACTATAAAAGAAATTCGAAATTTTGATCAGCACGTTTGGGAGACTTAAAAATTGTCCCCAAAGAGATGCTCGACTCCAACCAAACAAGTCGTATAAGCCGAGAACCTATCGCAGAATTTAAATCGGGACGGAGTCAGGTTAAAATTGCAACAAACAAAACGAAAGACGATTAGTCATCGCAAACCCTCAAACCAAAAGTAAACCTAGGTCTTATCCTAAACCCAACACACTAGTCTTTAACGTCTCAAGGCATGATATCAAAAATATACGAGATCCTAAAAGCATGTCTCTATTTCCACATCTAAACACTCTCTCATATATCGCGAGTAACAAAAGGATGATCCACAAAAAGGGACAAAGTGTGAGATGACAACTCGATTCCTTCCCCTACACTTAAACAAAAATCTAAGCATCTTTAAAATCTTTTTTTATAAAAGCATGGTTCATACAAAAGCCGACAAACCGCACGGATTCAAAGACACACACGGCCAGTCCCACTACATAAGAATATAGCCACACTTGGCCAGAAACCAACACATAGACATAAATGTACCACAAGATAAGGGAGCACTCTCCCAACGGGTCAGAAGGACTTTACAATCAATCGTCAAGATCACAGTACCCAGTCATGGACCTCCCGAACGACTGATCACTGGCATCAAGCAGAGTCGGCTGGTCCACCTCGCCCGTCTCGTCAGGGATTCCTGCCTCGGCTTCCGCCATGTCGGGAGAAATGGGAATTTAGTCCCACTGCTCCCAAATCCTCTTCTCGATCTCAGGAATCAAAAAATCCATGTTCCTCTCCTGCATACGACGAGTTTACCTCGCATACTCAATATCGTATGAATAACATAAGCCGCCGTAAGGTATAATCCGCCTGCGGAACCACGACACTCTCGATACTCACCAAGAGCTTTCTGACTCACTTGAAGCTCTCCGAACTCGTGCAAGAACCTTTTGCGCTGGCTCCTCACTATTTCAACCACATCTTTTTTTCCTGGCCTATAGGCCCGACGAATGTCCGTCTCAGCCGATCCTCTTTTGCGACCACGAGAACGCTCCACTTCGTCTTTCAGACGGGAGATCTCCTTGTCGGCCATTGACAAGAGGATTTTTATGTGTTTCAATGCAAACTCTATCAAATTAATCCTATGAACTACTCTTGCCAAGAGAGGTCAAATTATTGTATTTATGGATCGAATCTACAGGGAACGAAGGCACACAACAAACTCAATACATTCACGATTAAGCTAGGCAAATAGATTAATAAACAGTAACTAAACAATAATAATAAATAGGTAGATCTAGGGTTTCAAGCAAGTGGATTATATAGGATAGAAGCTAAGGGTATTAATCATATAATTCGTTGACTAAGTCTGATATCTCAGCTCTCGCTTGTTGACACGGAATGACTGTCGATCGATGGCAATGATCCTACATCGATCGATGGTCTCTTGAGTCTAGATTTATGACCTAATTCGATAATTTCACTAAATTAACTAAATCAACTCTTGTTTTTTTCTAACAATCTAGCTCAACATGATTAATTCTGGTAGTAGACCATGCTCTCGCTTGCACCTAACTATCATATGATATGGTTCTAGTTAACTACTCTAGAACATAAGCAATAAACATAATTCTATTGATTGATCTAATAATCACCCTAGCAATTCTATTGTTTGGCTAATCCATCAATACCATTAATAAACCCTAAACCTAATAAGAGATCTATTAAGACATGATCTTTGTCACAGAATCATAGATGAATAGAATATATATAATATAAAGAACCAAAGGAGTTCCAGGAGGACTCTGAAGGGGTTCCTCCCTTCTCTCCTAACCCTAGAACAATGAATAAAAGAAAGCTTTGGAATTTATGTGTGTGTGTTGCCGTCAACAATGGATTAGAAAACATATAAATAGGGTTTAAGTCATCCAAGGGCATTATGATAATTTATGATGGCTTCTGGGATTAAGTCGGCCATAAAACAAGTCGGGCCTGTCTTTTGGGATCACTGTTGATCGACACCAAGGCTGTGCCATCGATCGACACTCATTCATCTTCTCGACAGCTTTCTCTCGCGAGGTAGACAGACCACTCTCTAGTAAACGGGCATAACTTTGGCTCTATGATCCTGACTGATCTCAAACCGGTGGCATTGGAAATCTAATTCAAGGATCAATCTTATGACAAAATATCAGCTCAATCTCACCGTGGAAAAATCTTCATCCATAGCTAAACATCTGACGCATCTTCACAGTTCTGCATCTCTAAAAGGTCCATAATCACCAAAGTTCTCCAGAACGTACCTGAACCTTAAAATACTCTAAAACATACTCCAACACATATAATAGAATCTAAATAGGACTGATATCATGGCACAATATTGGTAAATATCATGCCCTATCAACTCTCCTAGACTTAACATTTTGTTTGTCCTCAAGCAAACAAAGCATGTGAAAGAGGTTTTGAAAAGCAGAAACTCACATAATGTATAAGTATAACTATCACCCTACTTTGTTGCAACCACATCCTATCAATTCAATCATAGAGAAACTTTATATACCATATCCTAGTATAGCAACCAAATCCATTCTACCAACAACTTAACAAATACTAGCTTGACTCACACCTCTAATGATTTCATTTTTTTGCATAAAATAAAAGTGCATGCTTTACCTTGGGAGTATCGATCAAAGGACCCATAGACTCTTACCTCTGCAAGTATCTGAACAATCAAGCACAAAGTCTTATTTGATCCCTTTCTTCTCTGAATCTTTTTAGATCTCAAACTTAATGGACAATGATGTCATCTTATTTTTGATTTCTCCTTTTTTATTTTTTATTTTTTGGCAAAGTTGTAGGCAAATAGAGGGGTCATTGGTAATGTACCTACCCCTCGCTTCCAATGATGTGTGATCATTCCTCCAAACTAGAATAGTGGGGTCATTGGTATTATACTTACCTCGCTGCATCTCGGGAAATCATCTCAATCTTTTAAGCTTTTAGGTAGATGCTGAAGAGAGTGAGAAGGAAACCAAAGGTGCAATGACTTGTACCTACATACTTGCACAAGGAATCCGATCTAGTGTATACCAATCCCCAGAGCAAGCAAATAATGTCAGGATTAGTGTTGGAAATCAGCTTTGGTTCGTTTAAACTTTCTAAGCAAGTGTGATATAGTGGCATGATGATCAACTTTGGTATCTCTAGTAATCTCTGCAAAGAACTTCTAAAGATGGTGTTAAAGTATAGTTAATCAATAATAAATCTTGATCATAGTCTCCTTCTTGAATCAATAAAACTTTGTAAGAAAACCTTATATATAAATAGAAAATAAAATTCAAAACAAATCAAATATCATTAGCTAACCTTCCCCAGACTTATATTACACTATCCCCAATGTAATTCGTCCTGGATTGTTTGGAAAACTTAAATCATATAAGTAAATAGATAAGTAGAAAACTCGATACCTCTCTCTGTAAGAAAGTGTCGATCAATGGTAGGCAGGTGGGATCGATCGATGGTCGCGATCCATGGTCGATCGATGTTGTTTCTTCAAACTCGATCGATGGTACACCTGTAAGTTACTGCTCTTTTTTTAAAGTATAAAAATCAAAATATAACACAATATCAGTAAACCTCCCTCGGACTTAAACAACACTATTACCAGTGTTATATAGTCTGAGATTGGTGAAGAAAATAAACCATAAGAACAAAATTTAATAAAGGAAAACGGTATATCTGCTCTCTGGATGTGACCGTCGATCGACACAGTTAAGTGGCGATTGATCGATATTGGGGTTGCTCTGTCGATCTATGTTGGCCAGCCATTGATCAATGTTTGGGCAAACTCATGTTCCTTGATTTGAAATAAATAAAACAAAAATAGTAAGTAATAAACAAAAATAAGTTTTTTAGATGAAAAGTATTGTGCTACAGTAGCGTTGCTACAATGTCACAGCTACAATAACACAGCTACAGTGTTGATCGCCGGTTCTGCTACAGTGTTGATCGCCGGTTCTGCTACAGTGTTGATCGATGTTTTTGCTACAGAGTCGATCAACGCTATAGTGTCTTTGCTACAGTGTCGATATTGTTCATTTTTTTTAACCTGAAATCAATAAAAACGAAAAATCAGTAATAAATAAAAATAAAACCAAAATTAAAACAAACCTAACAGTGGGTTGCCTCTCACTAAGCGCTTATTTTTAGTCATTAGCTTGACTTCTGGAGATCTGATTCAGTTTTGATGAGATTGAGGATTTGCTCCAAAACAATTCCCAATGTCCAATGTCTTCAGCTTCATCACATTTTTGTGAAAGCCTCCATAGACTCTTCTCATTTGTCTATCATCTCATCAATAAGGAGTACTCAAAGCTTTGCAAATGGCTACGAGAAACATCTGCTGCACACTCTGGATTTTCTGACACCATCTGAGAAGTAATGAATCAATGATAACTGAGGACTATCCTTGGTCATTTTTCTCTTCTTCCTCTTCTTTCCCCCAGACTTGTTTGATTTCGTGGTGGTATCCCCTTCAAAACGATTCCCACAGAAATCAAACCCATTCTGCTCTGATATGCGCCTGGTATCGATCGATGGTATATGGTCGGTGTCAACCGATGTAGGTTCTGCTGGCCCTTTATCGACTTCACCTCTACATCTTGACCCTCTCTGAGAAGCTACTGCAAACATATGATCATCAAATATCCCATTTTAGAAACCTAGGTGTGTACCTCTATCTGGTGGGATAGGAAATTCAACTTCCAATATAGCACAAGGAACCACAAACTTCACAGGTCATGTGTCAACTTCACTCTTTTGTGAATCCCAACAGCTTCTTCTACACAAATAGGTGGTTGCGGATGTTTTGGAACAACAAGGTGTGAACCCTTGGAATCGTGCATTCTCTCCTCAACTGTTTCTGGTTCAATCATGTAACATGGCTCTTTGTCCAATGATGGGTATCGATCGATATCAAGTGGTGTTTGTCGATCAATTCTCTCCTTTGAGTGTCGATCGATTTTGTGCTGCTGCTATTGATCGTTGGTCGCCCATTGATGTCGACCGATGTCGTCTTGTTGGTGTTGATCAATATATGGTGTGTACCGTCGATCGGTACTGCCAACGAAAGAGGTTTCAGCTGGGATCAATTGCCCTTGTTATGGTGTATCAACATCCTGCTTATTGATGTTCACTGTGGGCCTTTCTGATGAGCGGTGTGCATTTAGGGTGTGCATTTGGGCTTGACATGGGCAGTTGTCGATCGATGCTCGGCTGTTGATGTCGATCGTTGGTCGCCCGTTTATGTTGATTGATGTCGTCTTGTTGGTGTCGATTGATAGCGTGCGTTTTAACACAATACAAGCTGGAAGGATGCGGGTGTCTTGTGGCGAAGTCTGAGTGGCTCTGAATCTTATTGTTCCTACGCACTCTTCAATGCTCTTGCTCTCCCCAGCTTTATCTTTAACCAGAGCTTCTTGCTTCTTTACAGCTTCTGTTATCTGAAAAACCTGAGTGTCTAGCATCATGACATGGGCGTCCAAAGCTTCAAATTTTCCATTCGGCTCTTTGTGGATATAATCCAACCTCATATTTAAGTATGCACTTGTCATCTACTGAATTTCTATGACTCGTTCCTGAATAGATTCCAACCTCTGATATATATGATTCTCGTCCTCTTATGTAGCATGTTCCACCAACGAGACTTCATGTATATAATCAGTTTTGTCTTCGACCTTAATAATCTTGTCATTATTCATAACACCTGATTGTATCATGTGAGTATCCATATTCATGATACTGTTGCTAGATACAAAGTTCTGAATCAGTCTCTTAGCTTCCTCTGGAGTCCTGGTTCCAAAGTTCCCTTCGCTTTCCTGATCCAGCATCATATGATACTGCACATTAATACCCTTGCAGAAGAATCTCAACTGTTGAACCTCCGTAAAACCATGATGTGGACAGTCTTTTTGATACCCTTTAAATCTTTCCCAAGAACTTCTAAACCCTTCAGTAGGTCCTTGAGAGAATGTCAAAATCTTATCATGTAGCTCTTCGGTTTTCGCATCATCAAAAAAAATAGTCAAAAACGCAGTCTTGACATCGTTTCAGGTAGTGAGAGATCGTGGTGGTAGAAGTTTCAGCCAAACAACTACATTCACAGAGAGAGAATACTTAAATAACTTGCAGAGGAAATATTTTGTAGTTCTTTCATGCTAAACACAAAATTATCTAGTGTTTAAAGGTGGTCTATGGGATCTTCATGGGGAAGGCCATGAAAGGGGTGCTCGCACACATGATTAACGTATGCAGTTCTTATCTGGTCGTCGATCCCCTGAATTTCTCGAGGTTGAATCGCATACCTGTTAGCATAGAGTTGAGTAGGCCTGAGCAATTCTGCTATCGATCGATGCTCATGGATTACAGCCCCCTTGTCTTTCTCTGTCTTCCCACAAATTATCGATCAACGGTAAAGTATGGGCGTCGATCGACGTCATGATGTTAGTATCGGTCGATGATGAAGTGTGGGTGTCAATCGATGTCTTGATGTTAGTATCGGTCGACGGTGAAGTATTTGTGTCGATCGATACTTGTTTCTCTTCGCTAGCGATCGCTGCTTGGAGAGTGTTGACTGCCTTCTTAGACTTATGGTTCGTGCGTGAATCAGCAGGCTCCTTCTTTGAAGAACCCAAAAATCCTCTCATCATCTCTTCTTGGTACTAATATGTATGTACCTGAAACACAAAGAAAATTTTTTATGTAAGTAAACGAATATAGAAAAATACCTAGACTAAATCAAATAAATTGAGTCTAATGGTGAATCCTTGCTCTCCGGCAACGACACCAAATTTGACAGGAGGGTTTTTATGTGTTTCAATGCAAACTCTTAACCCTACAAACTTCTCTTTCCTAGAGAGGTCAAATTGTAGTATTTAGGAATGAAATCTACAAGAAGCATGGGCACACAAAAAACTCAATACAATCATGATTAAGCTAGGCAAATGGATTAATAAGCAGTAAATAAACTATTACAGATAATTGATTGATTGGTAAGTAAACAATAATAATAAATAGCTAGATCTAGGGTTTCAGGCAAGAGGATAGAAGCTGAGGGTATTAATCATAAAACTCGTTGACTAAGTTTGATGTCTCAGCTCTCTCTTGTTGACACAGAATGACCGTCGATCGATGGCAATGATCCTGCATCGATCGATGGTCTCTTGAGTCAAGCTTTATGACCTAATTCGATAAGTTCACTAAATTAACTAAATCAACTCTCATTTGTTTCTAACAACCTAGCTCAACAAGATTAATTCTGGTAGTAGACCATGCTACTCTAGAACACAAACAATAAACACAATTCTATTGATAGATATAATAATCACCCTAGCAATTCTATTGTTAGGTTAACCCATCAATACAATTAATAAACCATAAACCTAACAAGAGATCTATTCAGACATGATCTTTGTCACATAAATCATAGATGAATAGAATATATATAATATTCAGAACCAAAGAAGTTCACGGAAGACTATGAAGGAGTTCCTCCCTTCTCTCCTAACCCTAGAACAATGAATAAAAAAAACTTTGGAATCTCTGGGTGTGTGTTGCCGCCAACATTGACTTAGAAAATATATAAATGGGGTTTAAATCGTCCAAGGGCATTATGGTAATTTATGATGGTTTTTGGGCTTAAGTCGGTCATAAAACAAGTCGGTCCTGTCTTCTGGGATCACCGTTGATCGACACCAAGTCTGTGCCGTCGATAGACACTTATTTATCTTCTCGACAGCTTTCTCTCGCGAGTCAGACAGACCACTCTCCAGTAAAATGGGCATAACTTTGGCTCTAGGATCTTGAATGACCTCAAACCGGTGATATTGGAAAGCTTTATGTGCTGCTAATTGGCTAATTGCCAGAAATGTCATTTATTCAGTAAAAATGTAAGTGTGGATAATTACTATTAGCTTTAGCTTACTATCTCTCATTTCTATAGATGAAATGTAAAATACTTGTTTCTTCTTGTAGTATGGTTTCATCACCATCAAATGTAAATTCAGAATAATTCATATCACTGAATAACAACAGAGGAAATATAAAAAAACGAGTAATATAGTTCATTCTTGATTTATTTTTTCCCTTACTTTTGTTGTCTTATACAAAAGAATCAATGAAATACAACACTGCTGATGAAACTCCCATGTGACAACAACATGAAGCATAACATTTCATGATGATAATAGTAGTTTGTCTTATACCTTTTTATAAACATTATTATAAGTTTAGAGTTAGCATGTTCTCTGTTTTTGGAATTCCGCTTCCAAATTATGCTATACTTTTCTTGATAGTTATTTTAACATGCAATGATATATTTTGGAAAAAAATCTCAGCAGTATCAATTATGCTATTTTTTATATTTCCTTGGCATTGATTAACTTCATCCAAAGAGTAATTAGTTCTATAGGTTAGACTATGTAAATGTTATTAACTCTATTAATTAGAAAAAAAATTAAGTGCATGCTATTTGATTCAAATAAAAAGATTGTGTTGTGTAGTAGTCTAAAATATTATCTGCGCAGTCAAATGATATCACAACATGTTTTAAACGTCTAATCTAACCCAAAAAAATTGGATACTTTGCAGCATAAAAAATATAAAAATGCAACGAAAGAAGCCACCTACCAAGATTATCCATGATTATTGCATGGTTCTTAGTACGGAGTTTTTAATATAATATAAAGATCATTTTTTTAACTTTAACTAAGAAAAAATTAAAAGACATCTTTTAAATAGTTTCTTTCTTTTTCTTTTTCTGTTTTAAAAATATCCTAATCTTACAAATATATTAACCTTTCATTAGTTAAAATAATAATAATAATAACTTTTCATTAGCTATAAAACTGTACATAATTTTTAACCAGAAAAAAAGCTAAACTAGAAAGAAGAGATGACCCTAAAACAATATCTACTCTATTAAAATAGAGTCCTATTTTTATCTACTATAAATAAGTCTTAGTAGGACCATTTGATTAATTACTTAATACAACATAATGGTTATTTATATTAATAATAAACTAACTATAAATTTATTTTTGTTTTTAATTTATAATAAAATCTGTTGAGAAAGAATCTAACAAAATCTTACTTAAAAATTAAATATTTTTTTAATAATACATTAATAAATTTCGTAATTATTGATGTAATATTATTATATATAAATGTTAACTAAAATTTTATTATAAAAACAAAATAAAAATTCTATACTATTTCTTATAAATTCTATAATTATATTTTGTATTATATAAAGACAGCAATGCTATATAAATTAAATATGAAAAATATATTTAATAAGTAAATTAATAAAATTTATATTTTGATTCTTTCACTTAAATTAATTATCACTCATCATTATAATGGATTAAAATTCTTAAACTATATAATATGTTTATACAAAAAATAAATGTATTAACACATATTAAACTTTTATATCTACAACTATATATTATACTTTTATTGTATATAAGTTGAACAAAATATTAGTAAATAAAAATTAATAACAAAATAAAATTGTTTAACCAAATCATTATATATTAATAATGTTGAAAAAGAAATATAAACAATAATATTATAAAGTTACACAATATATAACACTAAAATAAAATTATATATTTTTATATTTATAATAATACTAAATATATTTATAAAATAGAAAAATATCCGCACGGATGTGCGGGTTAAAATCTAGTTATCATGTTATGGAGAAAAACGCCAACATAGACCAATGGATGAGCAGAAGGTTGACCCAAATATATATGCAACGTACTAGACAATATTCTTTCTCAAAAAAAAGTAAGTATTCAATATACATAATGTCAATTAACCTTTTTTTTTCATGAACGGATATATTGTATGTTAAGTATAGACAGGTCCAACCCTGAACTAAAATCTGTGAAACATGGATTTCGGGCGTTAAATATTATTGCCATGTTAGGTGTATTATTACTCTGGACCGACATTGTATATAGATGAATAATTGGTGGGTGAATTTTGTTTTTTATATATTTTCTATGATGGTTTTTTTTCCTTCATGTCACATGATTTTTTTTCTAAGATGACTTTGAATTCAAATTCAGCAGCAGGGTGAAAATACTCTGCATTTGCATAATGGTCATCAGTTATTTTAATTTGAATTAAATAAAAATATATTAGTTATTCAATGTTTTGTTTCAAAGTAATATGTATATTTCATTCAGAAAAAAGGGGATGTGCATGAAGGCTCTCTACTCCAGAAGTTGACATTGACAAATATCTTTTCTGTTCTTGTTGTTTTTGTTTCTTAACTCGACAAACCATATTGTTAATAAAAACATAATAATAATAATATCTAATACAAAGAGTTTGTTAATCCATGCATGTCTACGATTGGGTTTAGCTTACATGAGTATTATCAAGATAAGTTGGTACATACAAAAAGATATAGCTTTATTAGCGACCGCATCAGCACATTAGTTAGCTTGTCATCCTCCTAATGAATAAGTAGCTAGGTTGAAACCATCTTCTTGTAGTGCCAAGCACCTCCACTGTGAATGTATATAGTTTTTGGACCCTTCTTGAGGATTCTCTAACACCTTGATTAGTATTTTAGAATCACATTTCAAACTTTCCTTGTTCATTATCAAAATTGTCACAACAATTCACTATCCACAAATATTGGTGCAGCCTCTGGTTCTAGAAGAGACCTAAACATAAGATTCTTTGGCCCATCCCATCCCACTTCACCTCTCCTAATTTCCCCATCTTGTACCACACAACTCTAAATCTTCCTTCTGAAAAACAAGAAATACATGTCTAAACTCTATAGTTCACCTCTCGTTTCACATTTCACTAGTGCATGGTTTGCTGGTGAAGAAAGTAAGTTGGTAGTAATGGGTAATGGATCGCAACTCGCGAGACATATACGGCCCTTGGTAGTTAAGGCTCTGCAACAATAAATACACTTGTCATGGGGTCCATCATTTGTGTATGTAGGTGCATGATATAGATGGAATGACCAAACAATAAGGGTAAAAGTAAATTAAAACACACACACACACTAGGCTTCAAAATCTGTTTTTTTTTTCTTCAACGTTCTCAATTACCACAAGTGCTTTTAAACCTTTTCGATGAAGACAAAAACATACAAATAAGTGAATATGATATAATAATACAATTTTTTTTTTATAATCACATGCATGCGCAATGCTTCAAGTAATGAATGTAACAATCCCCTGGCCCATTTGAAAGGGCAAAGATGTGACTGCTCTTGGCGAGTCTCGAATCTAAGTCAGTGTATGGCGGACATACAACACAGTCGTCCATTTACAAGATAATAAGGAGAACGATTCCCTGAGAACATGCAAGTGACATTATCGCAAATGCAGTGTAGACACAAAAGCTTCAAGCTAGAGACATATCAAAGCATTAACGAATGTGTATGGGAAGAAAAGCTACTTATGATCTAAAGACTTAAATTTGCAAAGTTCATCACAGGTGTTAGCAGATTTAACTGTTGAGGTCTCAGCCAAAAACTTTTGTAGAGTGTTGGTATGAATTGTACTAATAAAGATCAGAAAGAAACATATAGAGATGCGTACTTAATTAGTTCCAGATTGTTTTAGGACTCATTAAGAATAATAATATAAGGATAAAGAAAGTTAAATGTCACTAAATTTTGCAGTATTTTCTGAAAACGTCAAATATATTGAAACAAAGTACATATTCTAAAACGTCATTTAAAAGAAAAGGAAGAGAGTATGTTTTAGGGCAATTCTCTTAAATAGCATTTTTTAAGTTTTTGTCACAAAAATAGCCCTCAAAAAATAAAATGATCAAAATAGACTTTTTTTTTTTTTGAAATTTTGATTTTTTTTATTTTTTTTTTGAAATTTGAAACCCTAACCCCAAACCCACCCCTTTACTCTAAACCCTAAAGTCCAAATTAGTTAACCCTAGGGGTATAAATGCATATAAGTGAATTTTTTAGCTTCTAAAAAAAACATTTTGGTCATTTTCTTCCTTAAAAGCTATTTTTGTGACAAACAACCTAAAAGAGGCTATCTAAAGGAATTGCTCAATGTTTTATGTTCATATGGTCCCATGTTGTGGCCGTGGAGACAGGGGCTCGAATCCGCAGCAGCAACAAATTTTTTTCCTTTTTTCCGAGATGTGGTATCTTTGACATTTGCAATACGTTTAGATCCGAGCCGTCCATTTAAACCAAATACAAAGATTTGTTTGAATCTCTAATTAATTCGGGTCCGTGGGTGGCTTTCATTATTAAGTCAAAATGTTACTTCTTGATAAAATAATAACGTGTAGTAAAAGCCCAACCAATAACTATGTATTCTTTTCGAAAAGGCCCACGAGCTAAGTAGTTTAATTAATTAATAGATCACTCTCTGATCTAATTAGTTTAGTTAATCTATTATATAATGAGAGAGTTGTGCTCTCTCCTGAAGCTGCCACGTCAGCATATGGTGGGTTCCACACAATATTTTTTTGTAAAAATAATTATTTGCATGCTTTAAGAGTCGAACCATGCACCTCTTAGTGTTTATTTGATTGACATAACCAACTGAGCTACAAGAGATTTTGTAAAATGGACGGTCGAATTTTTATTTATTCTTTACGAGACCGGAAACACATGCATCCATTATAGTTGGGATTGCGGGTCAAGATCGCCAACCCGCAGATCGATTCTTTTTTTTTGTTCAAAATTCTGACTCGCCTAATCCACTAACAAAAAGTCTTAAATATGCACCCGCCGCACTAAACTTACGGATAAGCCGCAAGACACGCATATAATATTAAATTTAATAAAATAATTATTTTATTATNATCCACAAATATTGGTGCAGCCTCTGGTTCTAGAAGAGACCTAAACATAAGATTCTTTGGCCCATCCCATCCCACTTCACCTCTCCTAATTTCCCCATCTTGTACCACACAACTCTAAATCTTCCTTCTGAAAAACAAGAAATACATGTCTAAACTCTATAGTTCACCTCTCGTTTCACATTTCACTAGTGCATGGTTTGTTGGTGAAGAAAGTAAGTTGGTAGTAATGGGTAATGGATCGCAACTCGCAAAACATATACGGCCCTTGGTAGTTAAGGCTCTGCAACAATAAATACACTTGTCATGGGGTCCATCATTTGTGTATGTAGGTGCATGATATAGATGGAATGACCAAACAATAAGGGTAAAAGTAAATTAAAACACACACACACACACTAGGCTTCAAAATCTGTTTTTTTTTTCAACGTTCTCAATTACCACAAGTGCTTTCAAACCTTTTCGATGAAGACAAAAACATACAAATAAGTGAATATGATATAATAATACAATTTTTTTTTATAATCACATGCATGCGCAATGCTTCAAGTAATGAATGTAACAATCCCCCGGCCTATTTGAAAGGGCAAAGAAGTGACTGCTCTTGGGGAGTCTCGAATCTAAGTCAGTGTATGGCGGGCATACAACACAGTCGTCCACTTACAAGATAATAAGGAGAAAGATTCCCTGAGAACAGGCAAGTGACATTATCACAAATGCAGTGTAGACACAAAAGCTTCAAGCTAGAGACATATTAAAGCATTAACGAATGTGTATGGGAAGAAAAGTTGCTTATGATCTAAAGACTTAAATTTGCAGAGTTCATCACAGGTGTTAGCAGCTTTAACTGTGGAGGTCTCAGCCAAAAACTTTTGTAGAGTGTTGGTATGAACTGTACTAATAAGGATCATAAACATACAGAGCTGCGTACTTAATTAGTTCCAGATTGTTTTAGGACTCATTAGGAGTAAAACGTAGGAGGTTGAACAGAAATTTCATTGATTGATAAAAAAATGCATGAGATTTCGAAAGTAATATAACCAAGGACAATAAGATCACCCTTGAAAGACTGCATATTTATGAACTGTTCTATCCTCCCCCAAACAAAACACGATAATGCTGCTGACTCCTATAATGTTTAAATTTCTTAATATGTTTTATGTTTATATGGTCCCATGTTGTGGCCGTGGAGACAGGGGCACGAATCCGCAGCAGCAACAGTTTTTTTTTCCTTTTTTCGAGATGGGGTGTTTGCGACATTTGCAATATGTTTAGATCCGAGCGGTCCATTTAACCCAAATACAAAGATTTGTTTGAATCTCTAATTAATTTGGGCCGTGGGTGACTTTCATTATTAAGTCAAAATGTTACTTCTTGATAAAATAATAACGTGTAGTAAAAGCCCAACCAATAACTATGTATTCTTTTCGAAAAGGCCCACGAGCTAAGTAGTTTAATTAATTAATAGATCAAGCTCTGATCTAATTAGTTTAGTTAATTAATAATAGATGAGTTAATTAGTTAACGATAGACGATAGAGAGAAATAAAAGGCAGAAGGAAGGAAGGAAGGAAGGAAGGAAGGAAGGAAGGATCTAGAATCATCCTCGTCACTCGTCCCCTTTCCTAGTAGTATAATAAATACAAAGGGAACCCATAAACTTGTTTGCTTATCGCTCTCTGGTTTGTTAGTCGTTGGAAGAGGAGTCTCGACTCAAAGAAAGGTGCTTACTTTCTTGCGTTTTGTTGCTTTGAGTTTAGGTTGTTGGTATAATCGTAGTATTTATAATCAATCTCCTCCACTTGGGTTGCTTTAGAGATTGGATTCAAGATTCGTTCTTGTTTTTTTTAAATGGATTTGAAGAGTAGGAATCATCGGGCATGGAAGAGGAGGGCAGACCAATGGATTCCATCTTGATACAAATGATGAACAATTCGGAGCCTGGAACCGATATGGATTGTCAGCTTCAAGAGATTCTTAGGAGAAGGGGAAGACGTCCCGTTTCCGTTGACCAGCTGCTTCAGGGCATACGTACTGGCTTAACACTTGCACCTGTTGCTGCTGATGATGATGAAGATAGAGAGAGAGGGAGAGAGAGAGGACGCGTGATCGTCACCAATCCCTACAATCAGATCGTGGCTGTCCCAAGCTCTGACACTCTCGCTGCTTCTTCTCTCAGCGAGTATTTCATCGGTCCTGAATTTGAAGCCTTGCTTGAGAATTTAACTGAAACTGATCCCAACAGATATGGAACGCCTCCAGCTCGGAGAGATGCTGTTGAGGCTTTGGCTGATGTGATCATCCAACACCCGGGCCTCCACTGTTCTGTGTGTTTGGATGATTTTGAGATCGCAACTGTTGGGAAACAGATGCCTTGTAACCACACCTTCCACTCTCATTGCTTGCTCTACTGGCTTCACCTTCATAGCTCCTGTCCGCTTTGTAGGAGGAGGATCCCATCCATGGCTGCTTAGCCAAGCCCCCACCTGCTTCGAACAGATCATGAGACCACCATATATATATAAAATAAGATCTTTTTTACTTGCTTGAATGGCTACTTACCTCTTTTATCATTTTTGTGATTACAACAAAACGTTCATAACTTGAAGAAAAAGGTTTTGTTGTACACTTAAATCACATCGATTCTTCTTTTACTCGCTGCTTTGTCCAACACAACAACTATTCCCCGAACCTTGCCCAGTAAGTGACCATACCCACCCCTCTTGAAGTTGTTTAATAGTAATTAAATTTCACTCACTAAACAAAAAGTCATCTATTCCTTCTTTTATCTCTTCATGTATTCCTTTTTTTGTAAGGAGAAGCGAACCGAGCACATGAGCTATTTAAAGATGTGAAAATTGGTGTCAAAAGAAGTAATGGTGGTAAGGCTGGGCCGCCCGGAACAGTGAACTAAGCAAATGATTCGGAAGCAATGGTCATGTCTTCTAGGACCACCAGGTCCACCACCACCACCAGTCTTGTTATTATTATTTTTTTACTAAATTATAATTGTTTTGGTTTCAACAATATTTACACACAGTTAAGTTAATATTTGTTTACCGAAAAGAGAGTTACCATTATTTGAGATTTTGAATCATAATATTTACTGGATTGAGTTTCACCTCTTATATATTAATTGAGAAATCACTTAAGTTGATTTTGTTTATGTATCATTCATATGTGAAGTTTTGAATTAATTATCTTAATTTGATTGGTTGTTGGTATTTGAATTTTAATTTATTTAATTATTTTTAAATAAAGAAACTAATCTTACAATTACCTAATATAATCTATATTACCAAATAAACAATAAACGTCTTAAATATAGATTAATTACAAATTATGGAAACAATTAAATATAATATATTACATTATATATTTAGAATATACATATAAATACATATGATATTATAGAAATAATTATATAAACAATTTTAAATATATTTCTATTAATTATTTTATTAATGGTGAATACAATAAATCATAAATTACAGAAAACTAATTAACTTAAACCTAATAATATTACTTATACACTCACTATACATATATTTTCTAAAAAGTGTCCAATGAATGCAAAACAGTCAAATATAAAAAAATTTAAAAAGTTTAGTCATTTTTCAGTGACAAATGTTGATGGTATAGTTCAGTTATCACTTTCAGAAATGATTAAAGTATTTATATATTTAAAAACATAAAATTTATATGGTAAATTTTTTAAAATAATATTAATAAATAAAAAAGTTTATTATAATATAAAATTGAAAACTGAAACACTATACTAATATGAGATAAATTTAATACTCTATTAATATAATTCTTATAGCTTTGTTTATAATAAAATTATATGGTAATTCATTTAAAATAATATTAATTAATGAAAAAAATTCTTATAATATTAAATTAAAAAATCGAAAATTATATTAATACAAGACCAAATTAGTACTCTATTCATATACTGTAGTTCATAATAGCATTGATTATAATAAAATTGGCATGCTTATATTTAAATAGGAAAAAGATTTAAAAACACGAGCGAAAAATAATAAAACTTGTTTGTTGTATTGTTCGTTATTTTATATTTTAAATACTTTGTATTTTCTTGTCCAAATACATGTGTTTTACGTAGTACTGTGAATTAATTAGTTTTTACAACATGAAGACAAATTTAGTAAGAAAATCAATATAAATGATAAGTTCTAAAATTGGCAAGGTCGAAGATGGAAAATATAACTTAAATTGAATGTAAAAGAAAATTATTTAAAAATTATTTATATGTATTTTTATGGTATAATAAAACTTTTACAATGTATGATAACAAATTTCTAAGAAAATTTATACAAATAAAAACATGTTATTTTGATATAATAAAACTATAATAATGATATCACGTTATTTAAAATATAATATATTACTTTCTGATATATAGTTCGTTAATCAGATTTAATTCAAATAGGATATAGTAAAGTAATTTTTTAAAAATGAAAACAATACTGTTAAAATATCTATAATATAATTAATTTTACTGAAAATATTGGAAAAATGAATCAGTGTTTAATGAGATAGTGAAGTGATTGAGAAAAAAAATTAAGGATGAATTTTTTTGGTTAAACAAATTTTGAGCTTTATGTTAAAAACAAAGCTATATGTGAGAAAGTGATTTGCTATTTGACAAAATTATGGAAACTTTGTTATTAATTTTCTTCTAAATAAAATAAAGTGGTAAATAAAATAAAGCGCAAAATAGAAAGTGTTTTGGTTTATTAATCCTCGAATTTTTTTTAATCATAAATTATGTCATAAAAAACTTTTGGAAACTTAAAATAAAATTTATAGAACTATCATTGTATTTCAAAACTCTTTTAAAATTATATAATACCAAGACTTTTGTTCAAGTATTTAAAACTTAAAATTTCATTTTTAATATTTATGGTGATTATTCAAAATTATAAAATTATAAATATTATATTCGCGAAATCGCGGGCAACCACCTAGTATAAATAATATCACACAACAAATCAAAAAAGTAATTAAAAAGCTTCAAAACCCTAACGCTCCCAGGCACGGGGCTCGAGGTCTTCTGTGTTTCACTACCCTCTGGCGCCGGCGACGTGTTTCCTCCTCGGCGCTGGCCACTCGCGGTAATGTCGTCCTCTGCCTTCATCTCTCTGCTTGTTTCTTGCTTCAGTTCTCGTCTGTTACGGAGTCCTAGATCTTGGTTAACCGGAGAAAGGGGTCCCCGACAGAGCCTTCGCTGGAGACAAGAGCTTCAGGTCCTTGTCTTCACTGCATTCCTTCGGAAGTCCCTTCGTCCTTGGTGGATCTTCTCCCCAACGATGAGTCGAGAGGGTTCTCTCACCACCGTTGTACTCTGTTTCACAACAACGTTTCCTGATGAACCTCCTTTTGACTATCAACGGACAATCCACACCGTCGACTTTGTCCCTGCTCCTCAAATACTCATGGAGTCCAGATCTCATCGTACAAGCTTCTACTTTCCGCCTCCGGGAAGTGAGACAACAAACCAATCGTGGGTTGCTTCTCTTCGTGTAAACGGCACCAGATTCCGCGACAGCTCTAGTCAAAATCCAAATCTAATCGGAAGCTCTTCACTTTCCGCGCCTATTAGCAAGTTTTCATCTTCACCTATACGCCCTCATCCCGATGGAAGCCCAACTAACCTTCGCCGACTGTCTCTTCCTCCATCCGACTTCGATAGTAACCCTTCTTACAGCAGTGAACTTGTTCCTCCACCGGCGAGTGTCATATATCTCTCAATCGACGCCATCCACAATGCCTCCGACCTTCAACCTCGATCCACTACGTTCCTTACCTTTCTGGTGTGTGCCCCTGCTTCTGGACCGAGCTGTATATCTAAGTGGGTCTGGCCCATTTCTTTTGCCGAAGCTTCCAATCCAATTATCAAGACCCTAAATTCCAACCTTCCAACCCAAGACGTGAGATACTTAGTTGCGGGGCTGGTTTCTTTGGATAATATGAAAATTCCCGATGGGTTCATCGGGGTTTATAACCTGAGATTTTCATCATCCTCAAATGAGGAGAGTATTTCACCACCATACATGCCTTCTATGAATGGAGATGTCCTCTTGGGTTCTATCCTGAGCTTTTTTCAACTTACTCACCGGTTTGTCACCTTGTGTAGCGGTCTGTACGGGACCAGAAGGTGCAATCGAGATTACTTTGTTTCTTCTCGTTGGTGAGGGTTGTCTCTCAATGTCACTTGTGACTAATTCTCAGCTGTCCGTCTTTGTCGTGAAGACTCTCCCGACACATTCAAGCCAATTGTCACTCTTGAATCCACTGTCTTTTTCATATGAAGAATTATCGTGTTTGGTTTCATTTCTCAGTGTAGTGTATGAATTGTCTTAAAGAAGATGCTTAATTCTCTCTTGCCTTTGTAGTCCTTGAAGTTATGCTTAATGAAAGTTGTGTTTCAAAAAAAAAAAATCAGGCAACAAATCAGTTATAATTGAAGCAATTTTTTTAAAATTATGATTTAAACAATTCAAGCGGTTGGAAATCTATACTATTATTTTGCGAAACGATTTTTCGCAACAGAGCTCTCACGTTAAAAGTTATAACGGTTAATATCGTTTATACCCTTAATGAATAATATATATATTAATCAAAAAAATAAAAAAGAATTTAATTTTTATTAGATAAGTGATTAAAATATTAATATTAAGAATTATCCAAAATAATTAAAAAAAATTAAAATAAAATATAATTCCTAAGTATTTTTTGTTGTTATCCAAACAAGTCTTTTAATAAAAAAAATTACAAATTAAAAGAAAAAACAGAAAACACATAACTAAATATTAATCAAGTACAATTCTTAATTGAGAAATTCTCTTGGATAGCACCTTTTAGTTTGTTTGTCACAAAAATAGTTTTTAAGGAAGAGAATGACCAAAATGTTTTTTTTAGAAGCTAAAAAAATCATTTATATGCATTTATACCCCTAGGGTTAACTAATTTGCACTTTAGAGTTTAGAGTTAAGGGGTGGGTTTGGGGTTAGAGTTTCAAATTTGAAAAAAAAAAATAAAAAAAATCAAAATTTCAAAAAAAAAAAGTCTATTTTGGTCATTTTATTTTTTATGGCTATTTTTGTGACAAGGACTTAAAAAGGGCTATTTAAGAGAATTGCCCTTCTTAATTTTATATAATTAAAAAGAGAGTGGCTAA
Source organism: Sinapis alba (assembly GCA_012274485.2). Lineage (NCBI taxonomy): Eukaryota > Viridiplantae > Streptophyta > Magnoliopsida > Brassicales > Brassicaceae > Sinapis > Sinapis alba. The sequence goes on along the minus strand of MU105728.1, from coordinate 91,908 downwards.
TATTATTTATACTCTTAATGAATAATATCTATATTAATCAAAAAATAAAAATAAATTTAATTTTGAAAAATTTCCTTGGATAGTTTTCTTAGTTTATTTTTATAAAAATAGTCACCACGGAGGAAAATGACCAAAAGATGTTTTATTAAAGGGTAAAATATGCATTTATACTCATATGGTTTACTAATCTAGACTTGGGTTAGAGTTAAGGGTTGAGTTTTGTGGATGGAGTTTCAAATTTCAAAAAATAAAAAACAAATATTTAAAATTTCAAAATAAAAGAGACTATTTTGGTCATTTTATTTTTTTAAGGCTATTTTTGTGACAAAAACTTAAAAAATGCTATTTGTGATTAAAATAAAAAAAATAATTCTTACATCATTAGTTAGCCACACTTGTGGGTAGACTAACCGATCTGCGAATGCATGAGTATAAAGACTTGGTTCAATCTGTAGATCCCTGAAATATTCAAATAAATAGTTAGGAAAGTAACATAGAAAACACTTAAAATAAGCTACACATGATTACATAACTTACTTGGGACACATAGACCAATCTTGCAATCTGTCCCACCCTTCAAATAAGTAGTAAATCAATGGCACCTCAGGATCGTCTTTTCTAAGACGTCATTTTTCAGAATCAACTAGAGATGGTATCTTAATCTTCTTGATAACCTTTTGAGGTCTAGGTCTCGCAGTTTTGGCTGTCCGCAATGAAGTAGATGGAGTCAACCAATCATCAAGATTGTGTTCCGTTGAAGGTTGTGATGGATTAAAACTTTTTACGAAGGTGTTTAAGAAAGTTGATCCATTTTTTTAATGTATTCTTGAGTATTCAATTCAAGTTCGATATCCGGCATTTGTGAAATCTTAACATCACGAAGACTCTTAAAATTAGCCTTTTCATCCTGCTAAATGAAACTATAGTTATTAGAAAAACCTTATATGATCTTATATTACAAACTTAATAAAAAAACAGCAACTACAACAAATTATATTATAACGACCTTAGCCATTTCAATCCACTTCAAACTTTATCAACATGACATTAGAGCACCTTTAACGCAAAGGCCTATTAGGGGTTTACTATTATTATTATTATTATTATTTTTTTCTGATTTTGTTAAAAAAATGAAACCAATCGCGGGCCGCCATGTGTCAGTGGGGCCCGTGAACAGCGCAAAATACCCAGCAAAATTCTTTCTTTTTCGTGACTTTGGAGCCTGTTTTGCCTTGGTTTCCGCATTTTGTGGGGGCCCCTCCGGTAAGAGACACGCGTTTCTCCTGCTCTTATATTACAAGTCCTTATATTACAACATGACCTTATATTACAAAACACCATAACCATCAATACATTACACACTTAAAGAACTACTACAAGATTTTATATTACAAACTTAATCTAAAAACAGCAAGACCAAATCTCCAAAATACAGAACATGAGTTTTCAAGTTACTTTATTTTACTAACCTTTGCCTTAGAATTTGCTGGTTCCTTGCTTTTGGAAGACTGTCCGTTGCCCCTCTCCATAGCCTCCTTGAGTAGCTTACTCTCACTCTCAAAATTTCTTCTACATCTTTCCTTCAAAGGCAGATAATGAAGCTTTAATCTCACTCTCCATTTTCTTTCCCATTTTTTCTTCAAGTGCAGATAATGAAGCTTGAACCTCACTCTCTCTTTTCTTTTCCATCTTTTCTTCAAGTGCAGTGAATGAAAAGTGAATCAAGCCTTCCAAAAAACTCTTCATACTTTCATTTAGAGTTCCTTGTGATTATGCCATCCTTTTACACAATAGCTTCGTCTTTCTTGTTTCTGCACCATGGCCAACTACCTTACTTCTAGCTCGTTTTAAACCAATAACTGAGCTCTCACCACCAGCTGGAGCGGTTTTCACTGCATCAAAACCATCAGTAATATCCTCATCACTCAGCTCAATATCAATATCACCATCCTCTTCAAAAAAGTCACTACAGATTCATCCCCACATGGAAGTGTTCCACTTATTTTTCTTTGTGATCAATTCAACCCTCTCATCAGTTAGTTCATCATTCCTCAGGAATGTCACATCTAAAAGCACTCCTTCATATTTAGAAGCAGAGATGCTTGGGTACAAAGTACACTGCAAAAATAATGGAAACATGGTAATTAGGACGCAAATTATAATTAAAAACTCGGTTGATATAAATCAGATGAACAAAAAAAAGAACTCAACACACAAATTATAATTAAATACTAACATGATACCCAAATAAAGGCTCAAGCTGAATGATTTTTATGTAGGATATCTTCGCAGCTCCTCTCCAATTTCCACATCTGGGACCAACAAACTCTTTGTCTTTCTTCTTACCCAACATTTCTCCAAAATCAGGAATAGCTTCCATGATCCATATCTGAAAGAAATATGTAAATCCATCCAACAAATAGCTCGTCTTGTTCTTCAGTTTCTTCCTCGAAGTGATGATTAACTCCACTAGAGCATCATATGACTCAAGAACACATGGATACATTCACAGCTTCTCAATATCCATTACCAGCTTAATGTTTTTGTGGGAAATATTAATCTTCTCATCCTTTGCCATCAACACACTAGCAATTATAGTTAAAATAGATCAACATGATCATGTCCACATGGCTCCACTTGTGACACTATTGTAGGTGATGTAATCTTATCGACTTCAAACTGATTTTCACGCGTTTTTCAACAATTTACTCCAAAATCACATGTCATCTTCCCACTTCTCAAAATCAAAATTTACCTCTTTGCTGCATTTTAGACTTGTGACTGCATGAAACTCTTGAAGTGAAAACCTAAGAGGCTGGCCAGCATACTCAAATTATAACTCGTGCTTCTTGGCTGTAAAAAGTTGTTTGCACATGAAACTGTGTATCAAACGTGTTGAATATCATCCCATACTTTTGTCATTGAGGGCCATAATGTGCGTGAAAAGTGGGTCGCTTTTAACTTTCGCATACTCTTCGAGAAACAGAGTTTCCAAGTTTTTGAGGAACAATGTTTTGATCTTATCAACTTGAGGTTCGTGACCACGTTCGAAAATACGCTTTGGTAGTACTAAATCCATCCCTACAAAATCAAAATTGAAACCAATAGAAACAACAAGTTATTTTATTATATAAACAACAACCTGAAAACTGATCATCCATTTTACAATCTCCCCAAGATGAAAAAGAAGGAACAAAAAAACCTTCTCTATTCTCGTGTTGCTAATATAAACAACAGTATATATATATATAAGTAAAAAAATTATCATTTTTTTGAAGAGATCTAGTAACCAGATTAAAACAAACAACAAAGTTGTGGTGATTTCAGAGAAATATTAAAACGAGCTCTATGTAAAACATCTCTTCATATTGAAGCTAAAAAATACTTTAGACTGTCTGTCTTGTTAATATAATGTGTCTTACGGTGAATCTGAAGAACTCATCAAAATATATCTTACTTAATTTTGTATAAAAATTTACAACCAGATAAAGCTTCATAAAGCTAGTTAATAGTAAATCTCAGAAATGTAACAAGGAATGATCAATTCATTTACTTATAATAGACAAGACATAGAGTATCAAAAACTCAAACAAAATCTGGAAATAAAACAACATGAAAAAAGCAATAACAACTATGGGAGTTGACTTTGATTGGTCGGAATATATAATATCACAAAAGCAACATCCGTCGAAGTTTTGTGAATAGAAGAAAACACAATAGCCAATAACAAGTCTCAAACTTTAACAACACATATAAATGAAATAAAACAATTAAAAAGAAACCTAACTCAAAATATGTTGAAGAAAATCAATAAGGGGGAAACAACATGCAATTCAATAACTTACCTTATGAACTTACCGTAAATACTTCGGAGAAGAGAAGGGAAGAGAAGAGAAGGAAGTTAAAAAACGAGGATGAGAGAAAAGAGGAACACTGGTCGGAGTTATTCACCGGAGACGGAGCTCGAGACAAGACGTGGAGATGGAGCTCGAGACAAGAGGTGGAGATAGAGTTCGAGACAAGAAAAGTTTCACCGTCGTCGCCTCACCAAAGAAAAACCGTCGGGAGAGGGAGAGATCGAAGGATGAGAGCAGAGAAGGATGACTGGCCGGAGTTACTTACCGAAGATGGAGCTCGAGATAACAAAAATTTTCTGTCGTCGCTCACAAAAAGAAAACTGTCGGGAGAAGGAGAATGATTTAGAGATTTGTGGGATTTGGAGTATTTTATTATTTTTTATTAATTTAATATTTAATTATTAAATAAACATATATAAAAAAAATTAAGATTAAAAATATATTAAAGTAAAAGTAAAAAGGTATTTGGATGATATTGAGAATTTAAAAATTAGAAGGACAATACTCCACTTTTGTTGACTCAATTTACCAAATTTTCCTTGTTTTTTCCTTTTGACTATTTAAAAGATTTAATGCATCCATGTCCCACGTTTAGTATTTCTTTTAGTTAATGAATCATTGTTGCGTGTATATTGTCTCGTGCGAGCATAACTAACTCGGGAAATAAAGCAAAAGCTCCATATTTTTAACTCGATAAATAAATTAATAAGCTACACAGAAAATTTATACCTTATAGGAACTTTAATATGTATTATAGATTTAAGCTGTTAATAATTTTAGATATATATTACATAATTAAGTAAGTTCATATAATTATTTTGTTGTCAATGTGACTAAAATATGAGTGATTTAGAAGAAATCTTATTACAATTAGTATATGAATTCGTATATCGGATAAAAATGATCATTTCATCTAATAAAAATTATAAAAAAAATCTTGATTCATTCATAAATTTAACAAAGAAACCTACAAAATAGATATTCTCTGGAGGTTTAGATTTTTTTAATGTGGTATTAACAAAAAAGAGACTCTCTCTCTACTTGTATGTTTTTGTCACTTAAATTTTTCACAAACTTAGCAAGGAAGAACGAGAAGAGATCAATTTTTTCTTTTTTTCTCTAATCATATGATCATATATTTTGTTTCGTCTTTATCTGATTAATTTTCCTGCTGCAGATTTTGATTTGACTTTATCCAATTTTTATTGTGTTTTTTAGTTTTCCCTTTTTATTCTTCATTCATAGTTGTAACCCTTTTAATCTAGAAGATTGATTTTTATTTTATTAGAAAAGTTCAACTCTTGATACTTGTAGGAATCAACCTTCGCGTATGTGAAAAAGTAAAGTATCTACGATGGTCAAGATAAGAGAGTCAGAAAAAACTGGTGAGATCAGATGCAAAAATAGAAGAGTTAGAGCTGTCGTATAAGCTAGAGTTGTTCTGTCTCGGTTAATATTGAAGTTCTTCGACGGAATTAGATAAAATGGTTGGATAAGAAGTCCTTGTTGATCAAGCGGTGATTGAAGAAAGCAGATGTTGAATCTGAAACCGGTGATGTTACTGGAAGTTGACACAATTTTGATGGGGATTTAGGAGAAGTTTTCGCATTGAGCTCTAGTTAGACGGATGAGCATAAAAGCTATTTTATCGATTATAGCTGGACCCGATGAAAAGCTGCCTATGTACTCTTTGGATAGGGATCAAGCTAATCATAGTTTATTATAAAGTACACACGTTCCTAAGAGAAGGCATGTGCTTGAGTTGAAGGTTTGTGCCTAGCAATAGCTTGGCGATGATGTGTTTGGCTGTTGCTCGGCCAAGAGAATGTGCCAAGCGATTGATCGTTAATGATGCGTTTGTATGTCGCTCGGCGAAGAGGATTTGAATAGCGATCAGTCATTGATGATGCATTTGGCTGTTGCTCGGCGAAGAGATTGTGCCTAGCAACAGCTTGTTGATGATGCGTTTGGCTGTGCTCGGCGAAGATAATGTGCCTAGCGACAGCTCGTTGACGAAGTGCTTGTATGTTGATCGGCGAAGAGAATGTGCGTAGCAACAACTCGTTCACAAAGTGCTTGGCTGTTGCTCGGCGGAGAGGCTGTGCCTAGTGATCCCTCGTTGACGAAATGCTTGGTTGTTGGCAGGTGGAGAGGATGTGCCTAGTAATCGCTCGTTGACAAAGTGTTTGGCTGTTGGTCGGCGAAGAGAATATGTCTAGTAACAGATCGTTGACAAAGTGTTTGGTGGTTGCTTGACGGAGAGGATGTGCCTAGCGATCGCTCATTGATGATGCTTTTGGCTGTCATTCGGCAAAGAGAATATGCCAAACAACAGCTTGTTGGCGAAGTGTTTGGCTGTTGTTCGGCGGAGAGGATGTGCCTAATGACCGCTCGTTGTTGATGTGTTTGTTTGTCGCTTTGGCGAAGAGAATGTGCCTAGCGATAACTCGGTGATGAAGCATTTGGCTGTCGCTCGATGTAGAGAATGTGCCTAGCGATCGCTCGTTGATGATGTGTTTGGCTGTCGCTCGGCAAAGAGAATGCACCTAGCGACAGCTCGGCGATGATGCGTTTGGCTTTCATTCGACAAAGAGAATGTGCCTAACGACAGTTCGGCGATGAGGAAGTGACTCGCCTAGGAGCAGAGTGGTTCGCTTAGGAGGGAAGTGATTCATCAACGAGATTCTTTTGAATATATTTTTCCTCTAGAAGTGTAGTGGATCTCGGAATGTTTCTACATTCTCTTTCTTTTCATCCAAAATAAAAAAAAAAAATCATTTTTTTAAGGAGGGGATGTCTCTTTATTTATAGAAGGATGAAGTCTAGGATTTTTCAATGACTTTCTTTTAAATGGGATGAGTAGATTGTATAATATTCTTTGTTGAGGGGTCAAGCCAATCTCCAATAGTGGAGCACAAGCAGTTCAAGCGAGTAAGAGATGGTGAACGATGTTCGGTTGGTGTGAAGTTTTGGCGACGTTTATTCTCTCTTAGTTCTGGAAGCGGCTAAACCTTAAAAGGTGACATGTGATATACATGTGTTTCAATTTTATCTTTTCTTTAGTTTTTGGTTCAGTTTGGGCTGAATATATTTTAATTACAACTTTAATTACTTGTAATGTTTAACCTTTGGGTGCAATATAAAGGAAAAATTGTCAAAACCAACCTAAAACTTGAATTTAGATGCAAAAATGTACCAAAAAATCAATCAAATGCAAAAGTAACCTAAAAGGGTAGTGAAATTACAACAAGCCTCGTATGACAAAAAAAAAACAGTATGCGTTTTTACCTTTATAACATATTTAAGTCTTCTGTTTTTAAGTCTTTTTTGATTTTATAAGTCTTCTAAAAAGACTTCCAGGAAGTCTTCTCATTTAATAAATTTTAAAAATAATTTCTAAATTTTATAAAAAATATTTTTTGTGGGGAAAAATCTAAATCATTTAATAATAAACATTTGTAAATGATATAAATTAAGATCTAGTAAAATTGAATTGTTTTCAACATAGATGAGTGAATGTATCATCTCATGATATTCTTTGGTCTAAGGTTTGGTGACATATGTTATAGTATAATATGTATCTTTAGGGTTAAATTTTGGAAGCTTAACTAATTTTTTTTAAAAAATCATTTTTTACAGAAATGTGTTTAGTTTTGTGTATATTAAACACTTTTGGAGTTGATTTTAAGTTTACTGAAGTGTTTATTGATATTTAGTTAGTTATTTAGTTTAGAGTTTAGAAGACTTAAGTCTACTAAAAGATATTACGCTAGAAGACTTACATATAAGTCTTCTCGTTGTATTGTTAATTTAGGGTGTAGGAGACTTTCTTGTAAGTCTTTTCGCTTATTTTTTGCTAGAAGACCTGGAAGTCTTCTATACCGAACTGGTAGTGAATTTTATCAATTTACAGTTAACCTAACCGGATGTTTTACCGAACAAATAAATAGTAATTTTCACTCTATTTTGTATTAATTTACTATTGCTCGTAAAATACGGAACCCTAGTTGTTTCTCTCTAAAGGCGATTTCAAAGACGATTTTGAAGATGATTTCCGCTGTTTCTTGTTTTCTATCGTTTTTCACCACTTTTAATCTCTTACTTTCATCGAATCTCTTTATCTTTCATGTCCGAAGAGTATTTCGGGAGATTAAACTAACCCACTTCCTTTTTTTCAGATCCGAAACTGTTCATGTTCTGTTATTGTTATTGTTGAGCTCCACTGCCGGTAAGTTCTTCCTCTTTGATGTCAAGTTCAGTTTTTGACTTAAGGCGAACCTTTTCAAAGGTTCGCTGCCGTTAAACCCTAAAGATGATAGTCTAACTTCTTATTTTACTTCGAGTTCTGCAGATTTGTTATCAGTTGCTGTTGTTGTCGATCATAACTTCACCGCTTCGCTTCCGACTGTAAGTTCTTCTATTGGTTCGTCTTTTTATTGGTTTTCCCATTAATAACGTTCTAGTGGAAGAATTTGTGGAATTCTTCGAGGAAGTCTTCCAGTAGGCTTCTCATAGAAGATTTCCTGGAAGACTTCCTAGAAGACATCCAATTAATATTATCCTAGAAGTCTTCTAGGAAATCTTCCAGTAATTGTATTGTTTGGTTTGTGATTGAGCTATTGGTTTTTAATTGTTTTGTAGACTGAAAAATGGATTCACTAAAACTCCCGAAGAGGATATTTACCTTAGGAGAAGAGTCATTTCCAATCAAAAGCATAGCATACCATACAGATGACTCCAAGTTGCTTTATGCTGTAAGAGATGCTCTATATGATGATGAATACGAGGATCTTAAGGAATCAAGATTGAGAGTTTTCCTGAAGTTCAAGGAATTGAATTTTGGTTGGGCATCAAGGTTGGTTCACTATATGCTCTGTTTCCAGCTCAACTTCAAAAAAAAATATGAGCTTTGGAGTCTGGTTGGTCCAGAACCGGTGAGGTTTTCACTGATAGAGTTTGAGCACCTCACTAGTCTGAACTTTGAGTACATTGAGAACCTTGAAAATTCGAGATGTGAGGTTACGAAGGAGATGGCTTCTTTCTAGGAGCGGATTGGTGTTTCTGTCGATGTTGGTCTAACTTCTGAACAGATAATAGGAGCATGTCAGAGATGCCAGGAGTTGTTTAAGGATGATTCCATGCGGCTGGGATACCTAGCCATCTTCACTGGATTCATTTAAGGGAGGAAGTACTCAACCGTAACACGAGCTAGTCATGCAAGGCTCGTCATAGATTTAGAGAAATTCGAGAATTATCCATGGGGGAGAGTGGCGTTTAAGGTGCTGATGGACTCTTTGAGGGCAAAAGATTTCAAGAAGTCTTATACTGTCGATAGGTTCATACAAGTTCTCCGGGTGTATATCTACCATGCTCTGTCAAAATTGGCTTCTAATTATGGGAATCCCATATCAAACAAACCATCTCCACCTTTGATGGCTTTCAAGAGTGGTAAAAGACGCAGATGTTTTAAAACCGTATCAGCAGACATGTAATTTCCCAAATCATACGATTTATAGGAAAGTCTTCACTTCCGGAAAACTTAACTCAAAAGTCTTCTCACCATAAGACTTCCAGAAAGACTTAACTAAGTTTTCTGGTGAGAAATCTTTATAGATGACTTACCTATAAGTCTTATATCTTTGTAATATGTTAAATATCTAACTTGATATATTTATATAATGCAAACTCGCGTGATCAACTATCTTTAGAAAGACTTCGAAGAAATGTTTCCAAAATGGGATAATGATACAAACGATGAGACCGTCGACAATATAATTCAAGTCATGTTTAATACTCTGCCTAATTGGAAGTGGACCATGAATCGCTGGGAAGACGCTGATACCAATCCATGGAACAATCCAAAGACGCATGTTATGTATGTGAAAGAAGAAAATTTTGTGAAGGATCTTGTTTAGAGAGAAGAAGTTAGTGAGAAACCTTCAAAGAAACCTCGTATAGAGGCACCTGCAGAGCTTTGTTCGGAGTCTCATCCAGAGGCTCGTTCGGAGGCTTTTCCAGAGGCTTCTATTCTTGTGAGTGGGGTTGATAAAGTATACATTAAAAATGTTTTAAAGCCCTCTCAGATTCCATGAAGGATGAGTTTGGGACGTGCCAAAGAGAAGGAAGTGAAAGAGGCCAAAGAGAAGGAAGTAAAAGAGAAGGCGAGAGTGGCCAAAGAGAAGGAAGTCAAAGAGGCGAAAGAGAAGAAAGTAATAGAGAAAGCGAGAGTGACCTTAGAGAAGGAAGTGAAAGATAAGGCGAAGGTAACCTTAGAGAAGGCATTAAAAAAGGCGAAAGAGGCCAAACTTAAAGAGGCCAAAGAGGCCAAAGAGGCTAAAGTCGAAGATGCCAAAGATACCAAAGAGGCCAAAGTCAAAGAGGCCAAAGAGGCAAAGAGACCAAAGCCAAAAAGGCCAAAGAGGCCGAAGACGCAATGTTGTCTACAACACTGAAGCGAATGCTGAAGCCATTGTTGTTTTAATGGACAAAGACACCATATCCGATGTACAGAGGCATGATACTAGGAGGTAGTCAAATAGAGAATCTACTTTGGCAGTTGTCCGGGAAAGGAGTGAACTAGATAGGAAGCACATCCAAAGTGATTATCTCAAATACTAAGGTTGGTCATGGATATGATCCTTTTGAACTCCTGGACAGGCAGAAGACCAAAGCGTTTACGGAATGGCTGAAAAAAGATTTGTTAGTGATACTTTTGGTTTTTATTAGTCTACAGAAAATGATTGTTAATGCTTATCTACTTTTGGTGTTTGTAGACATTTTAGAACAACTTATGAACGCAAACAGAAGGGGTGTCCAAGTTATTGGTATCACATCATCCGAACCCCCTACTATGGCTCCTTGACACGGTAAGTCTTCCGGAAAGTCTTTTGCGAAGTCGTCTCACTAGAAAACTTACCAGTAAGTCTTTCGGAAAATCTTTTACAAAGTCGTCTTACTAAAATACTTCCCAGTAAGTCTTCTATTGGGACGACTTCACAGAAAACTTACTAGTAAGTCGTCCGGAAAGTCTTCTGTCTAACTTGTTTTGTTTTTGATGCATCATATGGATGCTTATATCAATTTCTAAGGCTTTGGTACACAAACAATCCAAACCATTTTAAGAGCGAAAGAATTTGCTTTCTTGATCATGTGTTTACATGGATGTGGAGGGACAAGTACGGGACATTAAGAGCTTGACGCCTGATCAGAACGGTTTAGGAAGAAGGCTCCCTGGCGGATCGTGGGATCTTTATGCAAGAATAGTACCGACATTTTGCTCTTCTAATAAGGTTTGGGATGTAGATATTGATGATATATATGCGCTAGTGAACTTCAAAAACTCTCATTGGTTTGCTATCTGGATATCGATCTCTAAGAAGGTACATAGTCGTCTAGGACAGCATTCTGAAACATATATCACTTGAAAAATTCGATGAGGTAATGGAGTCTTTTCTCACAATGGTCTCATTTACTTGTTAAGTGTGCTTCTTTCGACGAAGAGCGTATCAAATACACACTGGAGCCATTCATATATGAGAGAGTAAAAGTTGGAGTACCACAGTGCCGAGGTGGTGATTGTGGTGTGTACACCTTGAAGTACATTGAGTGTCATGCTCTTGGCATGCCATCATTTTCTGCTAACTTTTGTGATAAGAACGTGAGAGTTATTTCGGAAAAGATGGGGCATAATATATATCACGAGACCCTTGGCTTCGAAGACATCAAAGTTAAAGAGTCTAATTATAAGGACTTGGATACGTGTGAATGATTTAGTATGTAGTTATTTGTTTGTAGCAGGGTAGGATGACTTAATATGTAATATGTAATGAACAATGACTTTTATGTAATGAACAATTGATTTTTATGTAAGACGAATAGGATAAGTTCAAAAAAAGATAACACAATAAAATTCATAACAAAATAAGAGACAAAACAATAGAAAACTTACCAAAAGACTTTACAAAAGACTTTTCGGATAAGTTAGAAGACTTAACAAAAGATATGATAGAAGACTTAACAAAAGAGACGGTAGAAGACTTACCAGAAGACTTAACAGAAGACACGGTAGAAGACTTACCAGAAGACTTAACAGAAGACACGGTAGAAGACTTACCAGAAAACTTAACAAAAGACATGCTAGAAAACTTGACAGAAGACTTAACAAAAGTCTTCTCACTAGACGACTTGATAGAAGACTTACCATAAGACTTAACAGAAGACACGCTAGAAGACTTCACAAAAGACTTAAAAGAAGACTTGACAGAAGACTTAACATAAGTCTTCTCACCAGACGTCTTGATAGAAGACTTATGGTAAGTCTTTTCACTAGAAGACTTTCACGGAAGTTTTCTCGCCTGATCAGTTGGTACAATGCGGGCGCTTATGACCAGTTTCTTTGCAGTTTGAGCACTTATACTCCATGTGTTGCTTCCGGGTTTTGCGTCCTTTCAACCTGGATATCTCCAACCAAGATTGCCATCTTAATTTTTTATGTCTTCCTGGACCACGCTTTTCTTCTGGAGGAAGATATTTGCGTGCCTAAACTTCTCTAACACAAGGATATATATTATGTGAGTATCATGAGAATAAAAATCCTTTGAGTAATGCGGACTAACGAGTGTGGTGACATCTACACCAGAAAAAATTGTAGCTGCTATAACATGAGGATAAGGTGTTTTTCAATTACAAAGACACCACAATCACACTTTCCATGTTCCAAATCAATGACACAGTCCCGTTTGCCACCTCTCACAAAGAACTGTCATCCATTAATTGGTTGGACACTCATCGGAGCCGTTGTTTCCGAATATATTGCCAATAAGTATTCAACTTCTCAACTATGTTGAGTTGTGAGACTCAAAGCATCTTCTCTTCTTTTCCAATACCACATTCCTAACTTCTTCCTTATAAACTCCAAAGGAATGATATTGGAAATACTCTAGCTTGTTTGAGTATGGAATTAATTGACTCAGCGATGTTGCTCATTTTTAAGTTGCACCTTTCTCCTTGACAATGAACCCGTAACCTTAGAGACGCATCGGCTTCCTCCAAATATGTTGCAAGATCAGGGTTTGCACTCCATATCTCGTCCATGTACCGGTTAAATTCTTAAAGTGTATGAGCATATGCAGTATGATGTACTCAAGTTTTAACCACTAAAACCAACCGCAAGTGCATGATAGTGTGCAGTAGTATATAGAGATCAAATTCCTCAGAGACCAAGGTTACACTATAAATCTTCGAGAAAAAAGTCAAGCTAGAACAACAAGAGTTTGTTTTGATAGTTTCAATTTCAGAAATGTAATAAACAGAATGTAAATGAAGTTTCACAGATGAATAAAAGTACTAGGACATGGGTATTCTCAAGAAAACATAAATCAAGATATGAATGCTAGACAAGGGATTTAGATTTAAACCGTTCTCGAACTCAAACAACAAGCATAGTTTAGTTAACTTTCGGTAAACTAAACCCTATGAATTAGAAATCTAAAGATCAACTTCCGTTTTATCTAGAATTCTAATCATGTAATTTAACAAGTTTGATTTTGTTCAACAGTTTCCTAACAACGACTTCCGCCGGTTATGAACACTTGCTCATCTAGATTTGTTTCAGGAGTTTAAACAATCATTTTCGGTGAGTTTAAACAACCTAGAGATCATGAACTAGGTGTGCAGTCCAGTTCAAGCAATAAGATACATCTAGATGAAGAACCAATGGGATTAACCCCTATCTAACATATCGGTCTCAATGATTCATGGATCCATTCGATTCACCCTAGCCTAACTGTAGGATTACTTAGACATAAAATGAAGAATACAAAAAATAACAGAATGATTCATTGAATAGAAATGTAGAATAAAATAGGGTTCAGAAAAGGCTTCTCTATCAAGAGTATAAATTTCTTCTCCCTAGAGCTTACAATCTTCCAAACAAAAGCCAATCCAAAAGTAAAATGTAACGTACTGAGAAAACAACTCAGAAACTACAACAAATAGGGTTCAACACGTTTTTCCCGAAATCCTAAACAAAACCGGTTCAAACTTGAATAAAACCGAAAAATCTGGTTCTCTTGCACGCAGACCAGCTGGGATCGACCTGAGGGATCGACCGATCCAAGGAAGGATCGATCGATCTCAGTTGGAAATGATCGAGCACTTTGCTTCCTTGTCGATCAAAACTCGTCTCGCACAAAAGGGCCAAAATTGCATTTTGGGATCGATCGATCCACTCTCTGGATCGATCGATCTGGCCTGAAATCACACAATTCCCTCTTTTCCTTGCTCCTTGTGCTCAATACTCCATCCTAAGGCATCCTGACCTGAAAATACTCGATAAGCAACAACAAGACTCGAAAAATGATTGACAATATGGGTTAAAATGCGCTAAACTCCCCAGACTTAGTCTTTTCCTTGTCTTCAAGCAAATTACCATGATCCTAGAAAGAGGTTTGAAAATGTGAGAACTCACATATCCTTTAGAAAACTGCGTTACCATTTTCAGTTGCAAGCCACATCTAATCGCACCAACCTAAGAAGGTACTCCATGTACTCGACCTCAGCTTAGCAACCCAACCGTTTTCAGCCCACAACTCATGAGAGTTGTCCAAATTCACCATCACCGACCTCATTTTTTTAGAACTGAACGTGCAGTCTCATCGAGAGAATATTGATCATAAGACACATGGATTCTTACTCATTCAAGTTCTTGATCACACATATAGTTTCTTTCCTTTCTCTTTTCTCGCTTCACTCAGTCAAGTTCTCCCTACCTTGTAGGGTATCATTTTATTTTATTTTTATTGACTGATTTTATTGGACAAGCTTCCATGAGACACAATCACTAATGGTGATTACCACTAAGCACCCGGTTCACTTCGTTTTGAACTTTATCCTTTTTTTTTGTTACTCTCTTTTTTTTGAAGGTAAGAGAAAGGGAAACTATACTCACAAAAACTAGTTTTTTCAGACTTGAATGAGGAGTCCGATCCAATGTATGCCAAGTCCTAAGACAAGAGAAATCAATATATTAGGTGGGAGGTCAGCTTTGGATCCTTCAAACACCCAAACAAGTATGGATGGTAATGGCAGATCGATCAACTTTGATGTTTTCTACGTTATATAGTCTGCAGTCATAAGCTGAAAGAATGGTCATTGAAACATTAGATAGACAGCAATTCCAAGAAAAGTTCATAGTTCACGACTCTTTTTTTTATGACAATCAAACAAACTGACTTAATGAAACAAACTGACTCAACATAAATCATGAAACAAACTGACTCAAAAGAAACACAAGAAAACGTTAGTCCTAGAAGGTACTCTTCCCCAGACTTACTTCACACCGTCTCAGAGTGAAAATAAATCCAAAGGAGAATATGACAAACGTAAAAGTACATAAAGAAAATGAAAGTGATATAATACAATGGATAGAGAAAGATGATACTGATCAGGGAAAGTCGTCGGGGCTGCAGCTCCTGCTCTGTTCTAGTCTGCACCTGCGCCGAGGAAGGCGCTCATCGGGCTGTGCATATGCTGCATCATCGTCATCAGTGATATCAGTATCCCTGTGTCCAGCAACATCAGGAATGTCTCCAGTCTCATTGACAGCCTTTGGATCAGCTTCGTCATCATCCTCCATGGTGTCAGTATCCCTGTGTTCAGCAACATCAGGAATGTCTCCAGTGTCATCAGCAGGCTCGGAAGTCTGTGGGGCACGGCAACAGGATGGAAGCGGTGGACATCGGATCTTTGCTAGTGCTCTCCATATGGTCTGCATCATCGTCGAGAGCTTTCCTAGGGTATCTACAGTCCAAGCGAACTGCTGCTGCAGTGTACCATCCAATGGTGGCGCTCCTGAATCATATTGACCTGTGTAGACCGGTAGCAAGTACTCCATACAAGGATGTGGAGTGTGATCAGCTGTGAAGTCAGGAGTAGGGTCGTTCTCATCTTCTCCCTGAGCTGGACCTGAAGAAGAGGAACCGCGGCGACGTCGAGGTGGGGGTGCAGGAGGGTCGCAGAGATACTCATCAGCTGGTTTGAAATGTAAATTCTTCGCAGATGTGAGAGAAGTGATACCGGGCTGTGGGAGTTTGCAGTGAAGGACAGCTCCCTCAGGAGAGATAAACCGGTAGATCTTACCAGGTAATAGTGTCTTGGTGTGGTGGAGAAACTTGTCATCGAACCTCTCAATCGTATCCAGACAAGGAGTGCGTGAAAGGTCTATGTTGTGGAACCTTAAAATCCGAGTGAGGAGACCACCTACTGACTCATCCAAAGGCTTCAAGCGAGAAGCACGAATACCTCTCAACTTCCTCAAAAAAAAAATCTGAGCAAGTAATGCTCCCATGTTTACCTGTAGCTGAGGTGGAGGTTGATCTCCGAGATCATAGACGGGTCTGACAGCTAAAGGGAGTCCGTAGTGGATGAGATGTGCTTCATCCTGAGTGAGTGACCCTGCTTCTTCTTTTCCCAATAGAAGATGTCCCAAATACTTTGCTATCACTCTCAATGTTGGCTTCCTAACATGTGCCAGCTTAGCTTCTCGAGATTTGTAGCATGGCTGTGCAATCTCCCTCCACAATAAGTAGGCCCAAGGGAATTCCGGCAAAGAACCTGCCTCATGTGTGGGATCAAATCCAAAAAGCATACACAGCTCATGGATGGACATCTCATAGAAGATTCCACTGGATAAAAATGTGAGCTTACCCTCGCTTGCAACCTTGTTCCTCTTTGACTTGTAATGCAGCTCAACTGAAGCGAGAAACTGTATAACCAACTCTGGGTATATAGGATTAGGGTTGTAACTGAGTGTTCCAAGTCCAATATTCTTCCACATCTTCTTGACATTGCGCACAACTCCTATCTCTTTTGTTGTGAAGTCACAGATGAACTTGGTTGGATTAAGTGTCATCCGCAACAGACCATTGTAGAAGAGGCAATGATAGTCATTCCAATGTGTGTTGTAGTCCCGTGTTTGGTAGGAAGTGAGATTCTTCAGTTCACTCTTCTTTATAATGGGCTCTCCATGTATTTTTGGGACCTTAGGAAATGGTGTCAATGGTTCCCGTGGCCAAGGGGATGCAACCTGAATTTCTGGTTGAGCTGAGCTTGATGCTCTTGCTGTGTCCACTGCCGGAGAGTCTGTCTGTGATCCGTGACCTTTTTCGGATTCTTTCTGGATGTAGACTTTCCCATTACTTGCAATTCACATAGTGCCAAATTGAGTTTTCAAAGATAAAACAAGTGATATAACATCAACAATTATTCAATTTTATTGAAACTCAAAGATGAGAACAAACTAAACCTAGACCACTTTGAACCTCCTCTTTTTCTGATTTTTTTTTTTTGGATTTTTTTTTATATATCAAGAACAAAACCTTACTTCCTAAATCAACACTAAAACTATGAATTAAGGCATGGGTTATGTCCAAAATCATCCCAAATCAACATCCTAGCACACGATTCAAGCCAAACAACCTTAAAAAAACTCAAAAATTTCACCTTTTTACCTTATATTTTTTAAATAAAAAATGGATTTCGAGTTTCATACTTTTGCAGATCGAAGGAGATAGTGAAAGATTCAGATAAAGCTCGCAAAATCGTATGGATTAGACTCAAGAATCGTCAAAAACAGAGTGAAATTGAAGAAGTTAAGGTTTGGGGGTTTTGGAACCCTTTTTCTCCCTTTGAAATCGATTTTGGAAAGGAGAAATGAGATGCTCTCGATCCAAAAATAGATTTTACATACTCAGAATCATGTTTCTTTGGTTCAAATCAAGTGGAATTAAACCGGAGAAAACCAAAGAAATCAATTTGGTTCACTTACCTGGCCTGGGATTGACCGATCGAGAGTACGGATCGATCGATCGGGTGAGGATCGTCTGTGCTGGATCGACCTGTTGTGTATCGGTCGTTCAAGAACGTCCGTGCAAAATTCTGTGTATCTGAGGATCGAGCATGGGATCGACTGGTATGGAGAGAATCGGTCGATCCGTGTTGATCGAGCTCGGGGGGATCGACTTTGCGTGTGCTGGTCGATCAGGAACGGACTCGCAATTTCTTCTTGTTTCCTGCTTCTCTACGGATCGATCACGTGATCGATCGCAATAAATGGATCGATCGATCCCCGTTGGATCGAGCAGGGTGGACCGACTTTGCGTGTGCTGGTCGATCAAGATCAGTGGTGCATTTTCCGTCCTTCTACCGATCGACTTTAGGATCGATTGGGCATGGCTGGATCAATCTATCCCTTCTTTCCATGCCTTAGCTCATTCCCTTTTTTTTAATAAACCTACAAAATTAAAAACAAAACCAAAATTCAAAGAGAAAGAGAAAGTATAAAGAAAATATGTACACATACCAGTGGGTTCCCTCCCACCAAGCGCTTGTTTAACGTCATTAGCTCGACTTTGGCACCCTCTATGCTAGAGGTGGTTCATCAAGAGAGACAGTTTCTCCCTTAGGAATCTCTGAGTAGGCCAGATATGGTTTCAGGCGTTGACCATTAACCACAAATTCACCACCATCATGATTCCACAACATAATTGCACCATAAGGCTTCACTTCTTTGATCGTGAATGGACCAGACCATCGAGACCTAAGCTTTCCAGGGAACAACTTCAGACGAGAGTTGAAAAGCAGAACCTGATCATTGGCAGTGAAAGTTGTTGGAATGATCTTCCTGTCATGATAAGCTTTAGTGCGCTTCTTGTAGATCTTTGAATTTTCGAAATCCAAATTTTGAAACTCATCTAGCTCATTGATTTGAATCATCCTTCTCTCAGCTGCAGATTTCATGTCAAAGTTCATTTGCTTGACTGCCCAAGTTGCCTTATACTTTAACTCCACTGGAAGATGACAGGGTTTTCCATAAACCAGATGAAATGGGGGTTGTGCCAATAGGAGTCTTATAGGCGGTTCTGTATGCCCACAAAGCATCATCTAGCTTGGTTGACCAATCCTTTCGAGTTGTTCCAACTATTTTCTGCAAGATGTTCTTGATCTCTCTGTTAGAAATCTAAACTTGTCCACTTGTCTGAAGATGATATGCAGTTGTTACCTTGTGTCTTACACCATTTTTCTTGAGAAGATTCTCAAACACCTTGTTGATAAAGTGTGTTCCTCCATCACTAATCACCACCCTTGGCACTCCAAATCTTGGAAATTGATAGACTTGAACGTCTTTAAAACCACCTTAGCATCATTTGTAAGACTTGATATTGCCTCTACCCACTTAGAGACATAGTCTACTGCGACGAGAATGAATTGATTGTTGTGGGAGGATGGAAATAGACCCATAAAATCAATGCCCCATACGTCAAACACCTCAACTTCCAAGATAAAGTTCTGAGGCATCTCATTTCTCTTGCTGATATTTCCTTGTCTCTGACATGCATCACAGTTAGAGACAAAAGAATGGGCATCCTTGAACATTTTAGGCCACCAGTAACCAGTCTGTAGAATCTTCGAAAAAATCTTGCTCGCAGCAAAGTATCCATCGTAGTTGGAACCATGACAGTGGAGTAGGATGCCTGGAATCTCTTCTTCAGTGACACACCTTCTGAAAACATTGACTGCACACTGCTTATACAAAAATGGCTCATCCCAGAAGTAGCGTCTGACATCTTTTAAGAATTTATTCTTGTCATTTCCAATAAACTTAAGGGGCTCTTGATCTGCAGCTAGGTAGTTGGCGATCTATGAAAACCAAGGTACCTTTGGAATGCTTGCATCTTTTACTGGAACATAACCATCATCGTACTGGATATTTACTGCATAAACAGTTTCTACCGGAAGAGTATCAGCCAAAGGTAACTCTTCTTCCACCTTCAGTCTAGAGAGGTGATCTGCAACTCCATTTTCAATCCCTTTCTTATCTTTGATCACAAGGTCAAACTTCTGCAGTAAGAGAATCCATCGCAACAACCTCGGTTTTGCATCTTTCTTTGAGAGCAAATATCTCAATGTAGCATGATCGGTGTGGACTATGAACTTGGATCCAACAAGATAGGATCTGAACTTCTCAAAAGCATATACAATGGCCAGAAGATCTTTCTTAGTAGTGGCATAGTTGCATTGTGCATCATTGAGTGTCCTGCTTGCATAGTAAATGATATGAAGCTTCTTTTCTTTCCTCTGCCCCAAGACAGCTCCCACAGCATAATCACTTGCATCACACATCACCTCGAAAGGCAATTCCCAGTCTGGTGGTTGCACAATTGGTGCACTAACTAGTGCTCCCTTGATGGTATAAAAAGCTTCCAAGCACTCGCTGTTGAAGTGAAACTTAGTGTCCTTGCAGAGAAGACGAGTCAAAGGCCTTGCAATCTTGGAGAAGTCCCGAATGAACCTCATGTAGAACCTCCCATGACCCAGAAAACTTGTGATCCCTTTTACTGAATCAAGTGGCTGTAGACTCGTCATCACCTCGATCTTAGCCTTGTCAACTTCAATGTCCTTTTCTGAAATCTTGTGCCCAAGAACGATGCCATCTCTAACCATGAAGTGGCACTTCTCCCAGTTCAATACCAGATCTTTTTCCTCGCATCGCCTAAGTATCCTGCACAGATTAGAAAGACAAACAGAAAACGAAGATCCATAAACAGAGAAATCGTCCATGAATACTTCCATTATATCCTCAATCATGTTAGTAAAAATAGACATCATACACCTCTGGAACGTGGCTGGTGCATTGCACAAACCGAATGGCATTCTGCGATAAGCAAATGTGCCATAAGGACATGTGAATGTGGTTTTTTCCTGATCATATGGATGAATCGGTATCTGAAAAAAAAACTGAATAACCATCTAAAAGCAGTAGTATGGATGGTTAGTCAATCTTTCAAGCATCTGATCAATAAATGGCAAAGGGAAATGATCGTTCCTAGTTGCAACTTTATATAGTCTATGCACATTCTATGACCAGTGACAGTTCTAGTGGGAATCAACTCGTTCTTATCATTTTTGATTACTGTTACCCCACCCTTCTTAGGTACAACATGCACAGGACTAACCCAATTACTATCAGAGGTAGCATAAATTATTCCAGGTTCTAGAAATTTCATTATCTCCTTCTTAACAACATCTTTTAGATTCGGGTTTAACCTCCTCTGATGTTCTATAGAATTCCTTGATTCATCTTCTAGATTTATGATATGCAAACAAAGATCAGGTGAGATACCATGAATGTCATCTAGTGAGTAGCCTATTGCTCTACGAAACTTCCTTAACTCACACAAAAGTTTAGCAGTCTCAACGTTGTTCAGCTCAACATTGATGATCACAAGATAAGTAGAGTTAGGACCAAGAAATGCGTACCTTAGCCCTGCTGGAAGTGTTTTGAGTTCCACCTTTGGATCTCTCAGTTCACTCCATGGGTTGAGATGATCCGCAGTAGCTTTTGGTGTAGGTGATTTCCCTTCATCAAGGCTCAGAAAGGCTACCATGTGTGCTATTTGCACCCCAGAATTCAACACCTTAGCAAACCGGCTGTATCCTCATTCAAGTACCCATGCTCACTCTCAGCTAGAGTAAGAACAATTTCCAGAGGATCGTCTCTCAGTAACTCCTCAGTCATTTCCTCATCTTCATCATCTTCTGAAGCATGATCAATGAAAGAAGTATGACCATCCAATGTAGGTCTTTTCAGCATCTTATCCACTTCAAACTTCATGATTATATCTTCCAGATGGAGATTTATCTTGCATGTCTTCACATCAATGATAGCTCTTGCTGTAGCTAAGAATGGACGCCCCAAAATGAGAGGATCTTTAGGCTCTTGATTCAGCTCCAACACTACAAAATCTGCAGGAATCCTGTAGTTTCCAATCACTACGTCGATGTCTAAGACAACACCAATTGGATGTCTCATTGAGCGATGTGCAAAAACTAGATGGATCTTTGTGGGTTTAAAGTTGGTGAAATCAATCCTCTTAGCCACAATGTATGGCATCAAGTTCACACTTGATCCCAAATCGCAAAGAGACCTCCTGAAGATAGCACCTTCAATCTCACATGCAATACAAAGTTCCTTGGATCTTCCATCTTCTCTGGAACTCTGTTCTGAAGCAGTGTTCCCTTGTTTGTCACCAAACTCTTCACATACCTTTTCAAAGCAGGCATCATCTCAACAACATCCTCAAATGAGAGTTTCACAGTCAATTCGCTCACCATTTCCTAACACTTAGCTGCCTTTAAATCTCTGCGAGACTTCTTTTGTTTCACTGGATATGGCAGTTTTGGTGTGTACACTCGAAACTTGATGTACTCAGGTTTTAACCACTAAAACCAACCGCAAGTGCACGGTAGTGCGCTGTAGTATATAGGGATCGAATTCCTCAGAGACCAAGGTTACACTATAAATCTTCAAGAGAAAAGTCAAGCTAGAACGACAAGAGTTTGTTTTGATAGTTTCAATTTCAGAAATGTAATAAACAAAATGTAAATGAAGTTTCACAGATGAATAAAAACGCTATACCATGGGTATTCTCAGAAAAACATAAATCAAGATATGAATGCTAGACAAGGGATTTAGATTTAAACCGTTCTCGAACTCAAACAACAAGCATAGTTTAGTTAACTTTCGGTAAACTAAATTTTATGAATTAGAAATCTAAAGATCAACTTCCGTTTTATCTAGAATTCTAATCATGCAATTTAACAAATTTGATTTTGTTAACAAGTTTCCTAACAACGACTTCTGCCGGTTATGAACACTTGCTCATCTAGATTCATTTCAGGAGTTTAAACAATCATTTTCGGTGAGTTTAAACAACCTAGAGATCATGAACTAGGTGCGCAGTCTAGTTCAAACGATAAGATACATCTAGATGAAGAACCAATGGGATTAACCCCTATCTAACATATCAGTCTCAATGATTCATGGATCCATTCGATTCACCCTAGCCTAATTGTAGGATTACTCAGACATGAAATGAATAACACAGAAAATAACAGAATGATTCATTGAATAGAAATGTAGAATAAAATAGGGTTCAAAAAAGGCTTCTCTATCAAGAGTATAGATTTCTTCTCCCTAGAGCTCACAATCTTCCAAGCAAAAGCCAATCCAAATATAAAATGTACCGTACTGAGAAAACTACTCAGAAACTGCAACAAATAGGATTCAACATATTTTTCTCCGAAATCCCTAAACAAATCCGGTTCAAACTTGAATAAAACTGAAAAATCTGGTTTTCTTGCGCGCAGACCGGTTGGGATCGACCTGAGGGATCAACCGATCCAAGGAATGATCGATCGATCTCAGTTGGAAAGGATCGAGCACTTCGCTTCTTGGTCGATCAAAACTCGTCTCGCATAAAAGGGTCGAAATTGCACTTTGGGAACGATCGATCCACTCCTTGGATCGATCGATCTGGTCTGAAATCACACAATTCCTTCTTTTCCTTGCTCCTTGTGCTCAATACTCCATCCTAAGGCATCCTGACCTGAAAAGACTCGATAAACAACAACAAGACTCGAAAAACGATTGAAAACATAGGTTAAAATACGCTAAAAACGCAACACATCACAATACCTTTGACCAAATAAAAGAGATGATTTCCTTCATACTTTTGGACAATGTTTTGTTGTAGGTGATAATAACAAATTCCTCGAGTAGTCCAAGGAAACACCTTATCACATGCATATTTAATGGATGTGTGCCAGTCCGAGACTATCACCAGAGAATATTCATCAGAAATACAACTCCTAAATTTTATGAAAAACCATTCCTAAGAATCATTATTTTCAGCATAAACGATTCCAAAAGTCAATGGAAATATCTGAAAATTACCATCTTGTGCAGTTGCAACTAACATAACACCTCTATACTTTCCACTTAGGTGAGTTCAATCCACCACGATTATCCTTCTATGATATTGATACCCAACTATAGAAGCTCCAAATGATAGAAATAGATACTTAAATCTACTCTCAGAATCAAACTCTATACTTGTGATAGAAACCGGATTTGCTAACAAGATTTGCTCCAAATATGAAGGAAGCCGCTCATAACCATCTTATACTGATCCTCTCACTAATTTTTGAGCATGTACCAATGCTCGGTATAAAGTGGTGTAATCTAGATTCATGCCAAACATCTTCTTCATTGCATCTTTGATATGCTGCAAAGTTAACCCATCAATGATTCCAACGCGATCTAAGAAAAGACTAGCACTATACTTCAGAGCACTTCGTTTCCGCTGAGGAATCTGTTTTGTCACAGAACATGTACAGTCTTTCAGATACTTGTTTACCCAAAAAGTGTTTGCTCCATGTTTCACACTTGCTCTAAGCTTCCATACACACCAATTAACACGATATTTTGCCACAAGTAGAGTTTTTGTTGTCTTGTATATTTAGTAGGAGAAACTTTTCTTCACCGCTGTCAACCGCAACTCTGAAACCAGTGCATCTTTACTAAGTAAACTCAGGTTGACATAGATATTGTCACTGATACTAGTGCATCCTTCCCTATCATATGTGGTTTTCAAATCCTCAAAACCCATATATTTTTTTTCTACTTTATCCTCATCTTTAACTTTTCTATACATACTATAATCTTCAGCATCGTCAACGTCTTCATCAAAATCAGGAATATCATCATCCTTCCCCCTACCATCTTTTCCATCTTGAGACAAGTTATCATCATATTCTTCCCTTTCTTGAAATTCTTCCCCTTCATTACTATCTTCAACTTCTTTGTTTCTGAACTTGCCTCGGCATGATACACAAAGACGTACATACTATGTTTTAGTTATTTAGATCAAGTTTTGAACTTGTCTATCACTTGTAACATGAATAGGAGGAGTGTCTGGAGCCATATGTTGCATCAATGCTTATGGTAATGAGTAGGTCAACTCCACAATTTATGTGTTCATGTCTAGGTTATAATCTTCTTGAGCCATTTGAACAAGTTCAGCATATGTAGAACCTTCAGTCAAAAAGAACATTCTCGCTCCTTTGACATAATCAACCACAAAATCCAAGAATGATCTTTCACCAACCACTCTCCGTAGACTACTGGTAGTTGGCGCATTATCTAAAAAAATATAATTAAAACACATTAGCAAATATAGAATATCAATGTAGCCTTCTATTATTAGCTAAAAATACCAATAACCATGAATGTTGATAACCTCATAATTACCATCAATTTAATTATAAATTTAATTCAGTAACCTTAATATTGACTAATATAAATAAAATAAGAAGAAAATATTTAATTTTTTAATATGTTTAGAAAAATGAAAATTTATTAAATATTAACCTAGAATACTTCCAGGAAGTCTTCGCTAAAACACTTTCACGTAAGTCTTCTAACCAAAGACTTCCAAGAAGTCTACCGGAAATGTCACTCTTGCAATTAAAAAATTACAATAGAAGACTTCCAGATAAGCCTTTGACAACAGACCTCTTGGAAAGTCTTCCTTTGATTTTTAAAAAAAAATCGAAATACCAGAAAAGACTTCCTCGAAGTCTTCTTGTAAAACATGTTTGTTTTGCAGTTGACCAAATTGTATCAAAATTTGACTTTCCTAGAATTTCTTGGAACGATTTCTGGAAAGTCTTCTCAACATTCAATTAAGTCTTCCTATTTTTGGTGTAAGTCTGCTTATGTTACTTTTGCAATTAACAATAAAAAAATAAAATATTTAATTTTAACC
Organism: Sinapis alba; assembly: GCA_012274485.2. Lineage (NCBI taxonomy): Eukaryota > Viridiplantae > Streptophyta > Magnoliopsida > Brassicales > Brassicaceae > Sinapis > Sinapis alba. The sequence continues at coordinate 66,386 of MU105728.1, read as the reverse complement.
AGGAGACTTGCAGGGAAGTCGTCCATCAGAAGACTTTCCTGGAAGTCTTTTGTCATTTTATTCTAGGATCATGATCAACAAAAGACTTGTGACATAAGACTTCCCTGGAAGTCTTCTGATGGATGACTTCCCTGGAAGTCTTATGGTTAAAATTAAATATTTTAAGTTTTTATTTTTAATTGCAAAAGTAACCTAAATGGACTTACACCAACAGTTAAAAGATTTAATTTGAATGTTGAGAAGACTTTCCATGAATCATTCCCAAAAGACTTCTGGAAAAATCAAATTTCTGATACAATTTGGTCAATTGCAAAACAAACATGCTTTTTCTACAAGACTTCCAGGAAGTCTTCCCCACTTCCATATAAGTCATTTCTAAAAAACACAAAAAATTGCAAAATTAATTGTGCTTTGACCAAAAGACTTTCATATAATTCTTCTACAATGAGAAGACTTATGTGGAGGTCTTCTGGAAGGACAAATATGGGTAAAAACTTGATTTCATACTTTTACCACTGAGATAACTTGTGTAGCTTCTTCAATAACACAAAAAACAACTAAGTTGAACGATTCACTCGTTAATGACCAAGATTCATGAGCTTAAATGGCTCTATGAACCTTACAAAATTTCGAATCAAAATCTTGTATTTTTTTGGATGAATATAGAGAGAAAATGAAAGAGATAAAGTTTTGTGCATAAGAAATAAAATAAAAAGTTAAAATATATTTTTAGAAGCATTAAAAGCTTCAAATTAATTGTTCATGGTGGTTGGCGTATTGAAGTCAATGACAATATTGTAAATACTTGATGAAAATAAGGATGATATGGTAATAGAATCATTTTCGAAAAAAAATAATGTCATTTTCGTAAATTTTCCAAACTTTGAGGATGAAAAGAAAAGTTGAAATTTCCAAAAAAAATCATAGATTAGTTTTACATTTGATTTCAAGTTTTGAGTCATTTTTGCAAAAAAAAAATCCTAATATAAATGGGGTGACAGAAAAAGAATTTACAACTTTTTAATTGTCTTCAGTTAAAAAAGACTACTAAATACTCCCTCCGTTTCATATTAAGTGTCGTTTTAGAGAAAAGAATTTTGTTATAAAATAATTGTCATTTTCGTATTTTAAAGCAAAATTTATGAATTTTATTTTTCAGTATAATTTTTTATTGGTTGAAATATGGTTATGTGTATGGGAAATGATGTTTTATATAAAAAATATACAAAATTAAATATTTTCTTAATCTGTGTGCACAAATGTAAAATGTCACTTATTATGAAACAGAGGGAGTATAAACGAAAATGGTCTAATCAAAATAAGTAGATTCTCGAGACATCAAATTCCAGAAAAGGTTAACATAAGAACGAGGATTGCTTTGGAATGGCAAAGCAACAATCGTCTTTTTCAACGAAGTGAATCCAATTATCATCATTAGCCGAAGATAAATATCCATCCTTGATAAACAAATTTTTGGTCAAAGATGGTTTACCGCATTTTTTGTTTGATCATCAAACTCTCAACACCCATTTTATATGTCTATTGTTCTTAAATTATTAATTATGTCACCCACTTATTTTCAGGAAATATGTAATCAAATATCATTTTCAACGCGGTTTTTAGGATAAACTGTCACGTACCCTTTTTATAAAGAGCGTGGGGGCGGGGCTGAATTATTTACAACATATATATAGATATATATTATACATTGAGGTTTGAATCAAATACATATGACAGAAATGCGATGGAGACACTCAGAAATATATAAAAGTTTGACCAATGTGAAACTTGTTGAATTGGTCCAACAAATAGCCAATCCTTCCGACAAACGCACGTAGCCTTTTAGATTAATGCTTCATCTTACGTCCTACTTGCAGTCTAATTATTAGATTATAACTATGCATAACCTTAACGTAAATGGCCAACGTATTAATATAAACAATATGATTTTGGTATTTTAAACATGTATGGATGATTGTTGCTGGACTTGTATGAGATTATTAAATGTCACCCACAATGGAATACGTGCACACAAGCAGAAATCACTTTAGTAACGGCCAGATAAAATTAGTCGATTCAAACACGTACCATATTGTACCCATCTTGCTTGTACGTAGCTACCAGAACTTCACAATATCTTTTTATTAACATTAAAAGAACCGTCAAAACTGGAAAATCAGTTTCTTGTTCTAGAAATGTACCGTCTAATTCATTAGCTAAGATAGTGAGATCATTCCATATGGAATTGTATTACATTTGTTGTTCAGTTCCGGTCTGGTTCACCAGACCACCTCAAGTTTGAGTAATAGAGTAGCTATTTGGAGAAACAAAAAAAAATTAAAAAATCAATATCGATTACAAATTTGAATCAGATAAAATAATTACTTAAGTCTCTTTTCCATTAGTTTTTCTTATATAAACCTAATCGGCGAGACGCTAATGAGGAGTGGATTTTCACAAAATTGATTTCCGATCTCAGACAGAATAAAAATAGTGTGAGAAAATGAAATTAACGCAGGGTTATCTGTGTTGTCAGACTTTCCTAAGCCTAAGGAATTTTCATCACCTTAATTTTCATTCTTATCGGAGTAGTTAGATCATGATGACTTCATCAAACCTAGAATCGACTCGTTCATTGAAGCATTAGACAAATGGACATTCGGGATAAAGTACAATACCATCATGGATGGCCGAGAGCAACAACCATGAATAGATGAGAGCAACAATGGGCAATACGCTCATCCCACAACAAAGGACATGCTGATATGGAGACAAACTTTGACCAAAAACTTCAGATCCTACAAAAAAAAGAAAGAAAGGAAACAATCTACCAAGACACCAAAAAGTCTTCTATAGCATTGGGATGACCATCTCTTCAGCAAGTCTCCACAGCGCAAGCATAACCAACTGATCCAATCGGAACCACCTAACGCTGCCTTACTCCTAACAGAAAACATGAATCGGTCTTCTTTGCATCTTGGGATTTAACAATGCTTGAGACATGAAACGACAAAGCTCAAACACCATGATCAAGATGGTAAGAGCAAAACCCGATCCAGGGAAGTGAGAAGGACAAACAAGCGGAGATCAACTGCCAAAGTTGTAGCAGACCATGCCATAGACAACAAGTCAAAACCACAACCTTTTAGTTGGACACGCTGACTCACCAAGATGCAATAGTCACACAACCACATTAATTTATGTGAACATGCCGATAGATGACATCTGCTGCTTCCCCTGAGCAAAAGAGAATCATTCCACCGGGAGAAGATGCCAAGCCTCGGAAAAGAATACTTTTATACTCCACTCCACGACAGAGCTACACTCTTTTCGAAGCACAAAAATTACAAACCAGGTGGAAAGAATAAGTCAAAGACAATCACATTTTTTCATTTTTGAGCGACGAATTGATCTACAAAGTAAAACGAGATCTGCCATAGCCTCACCCTATAATCCGACTCTAAACACCCTCATACCTTTACCACCTCGCTGAAGCTCTGGAGCATAGGCAACCAACCACAGATCTAAGCCTCCCGGAGAAGAAATAGAGAACCGCTGATGAGAATCCATCCACAGATCCAAGCATATCGACAATAGGAGGAGGGAGGATAGAGCAAAGATTAAAGAAGAAGGGATGAGGGGAGCATCCGGCGTCGGTTAATACACAATCGACCGCCAAAGCTAATCAAAACAAGGGTTTCTAGTTTAAGGAGAGAGGAGAGAGGAACTTCAGAAAGAATGAAAGTTTATGATTGGCTATTATCTACTTCAAAGAGAGAGAAAATTCAAAACATCCCTTGTAATATAAAATTTAAAGGATATTTTTTCTCTCTTTTTCAGTTACTAGAAGAGAAATATAATTTCAACAACCAAAACATGTTTAGTATTTTGACAGCACTTGCATAGAATTTTAGTCAACTTAGTGATCATAGATACTTTTTTGGTTCATCGTTGATACGCTTGTAAGATCAGATTTATGAAAAATACTATTTATATCACAAACTTTGCAGTTACATTTATTAAAATTGTGGTCTGGAAATTATTCGTATACTTCATATGGGCAGAAATGAACTCTAGGATTCATCTACATCACTTCAAATCAACCTTAACTAATGCTTCTACAATTGAAATAACTATTACGAACAAGATATAGACACTCGGAGATGTGAATCTCATATCCTTCTCTAACACTATGTGCTTCTAGATCATGTATTTGCCTCCATAGCACTTCTTTTGCATCGCCACTTACTATTGCATACAACTCTGTCTCGAATGAAAGTTGTCGATCAAACTATTTCTTTATTGGGTTTCTTAAGTTTGGGTTTTAACTTGATGTGGAATTGAATTTATTAATATGTGGATTTAAGGTTGGTGAACTCTAAGGGCTATACCCAAACACTAATGCCTGCTAGGCTTGTTTTATTTTATTTTTGTTTTTTGTCAACTTGTTATTATTAAAAGAAAGACACATTGGCATATTACAAATGACAAAATCGAAGACAACAAAGTCCAACATAAAATTAATCCACAATTCTAAAACTATTAATTAGAAGAAAATAGGTAAACAGAAATGGAAGATCCTTCTTCAATCAGTCATAGTGTACGGAAGAGAACATGATGAGAGAAAAGAGGGAACAAATAGAATATTTCTGTTATTTGATAAAGAATGTGTTGTACACACTATATACATGTTGATTGCTATCTGGAACAAATCATTTATTAGACTAAGCCAAATGTACAAGTAAACCATATACATTGTATCTATAATAAACTAATATTCCTCTCAAAATGGAGCACTTATGTTAATGAACTTCATCTCGCTCATAAAATGTCAAAAAGGAGAAGGATATAGAGGCTTAGTAAGGATGTCAGCAAGTTGATTTGTTGTCCTAACATGAAGGTTATGATCAGACCTTTTTGAACCCATTCATGAACAATATGGCAATCACATGCTATGTGTTTGGTCCGTTCGTGAAAGATGGATTTTTGGAATATGTATAGTTGCAGTGTTATTGTTGTACAAAGGAGCAGCTTCTCGGGTATCTATTCAGAGATCATGTAAGAGATTGCAAAACCAGATTATTTCCCGAACAGCATCAGACATGGTACAGTACTCAGACTCAGCAGAGGAGTTAGAAACAGTGTCTTGTTTATTAAATTTCCAAAAGATAAGAGATGATCCAACAAACATGCAGAATCCAGAGACACTACGGCGAGTATCAGGGCAAGAACCCCAATCCGCGTCTACAAAAGCAGAGAGCTTCAAATCCGAACGAGCTGAATAAAAGAGACCCAAACCAACGGTTCCTTTGAGACAGTGTAAAACTTTATAAGTAGCATGAAGACGTGGAGATCATGGAGATGCCGTGAACTAGCATAACTTGTGGACAGCAAACATAATATCAGGACGAGTAAATGTTAGATATAGAAGTTTACCAACAAGTCGACGATACACCTCTACATTTGGTAGTAGTTCTCTATCTTCGAGAGATAGTTTCATACTAGGATCCATTGGGATGGAAGAAAGTTTGCAACCAAGCATACCAGTCTCAGTCAATAGAACCAATACATGCTTACGTTGACAAATGGAAATGTCTGCTAATTTCCTTGCAATTTCCAGACCAAGGAAGTACCGTAAAGTCCCTAAATCATGAAGTTTAAAAGATGCCTGAAGAACAGCTTTGAGCAATTCAGTAGCATGATCACAACTGTTGGCGCTGATAATATCATCAACATAAACCAAAACCGCCATGTATATATTTTCAGACCGTTTGGTAAAGAGCGTGTGATCCCCTGAAAAAACAGAGAAACCCAATTGTAGTAAAGATTAAGAGAACTTCAAAAACCATTGGCGGTGAAGCCTGTTTGAGGTCATATAATGATTTCTTTAGTTTACAAACTGCATTAGGAGGAAAAGATTCCCCATGTCTTAGTGAGTATCCCGGTGGTAAAGACATAGAGATTTCCTCCTCTAAATCCCCATTGAGAAAAGCGTTAGATATGTCCAATTGAGACAAAGACCATCCTTTTGCTGCAGCAACTGCAAGATGTAATTTCACAGTGACGAGTTTAGCAACGATGGAGAAGGTCTCAACATCTATCCCTTCTTGTTGTGTGTATCCTTAGGCAACAAGCATGGCTTTATATCTCTCTACGGTGCCATCAGCATTAAGCTTGACTTTGAAAATCCATTTGCAACTTACATCTTGTTTACCATCAAGTAAAGAACACACTGGTTAGTATTATTCTCTTCAAGTGTTGTAATCTCAATTCCCATAGCATCACACCATTCTTTTATCTTACAATCTTGAGCAAATATTCTAGGTTCAAGAATGTTGTTGACTGTATTAATGAAGATCTTATACGGAACAGAAAGAGCATCATAAGATAAGACGTTTGATAAAGGATTCTCCGTAGAAGAGTTGATAGAGCTGCAGTGGTAATCTTGAAGATGTTGCGGAGGTTTAGAAACTCTACGTGTAGAAGTAGATGTGTTTGCAGTTGTATCCAAATTAGGACAAGTTGGGTCATGAGAGGAAGAAGATGTAGGTGTAGGGAGAACTTGATCAACTAGGAACCATGGGAAGAACTCATCATGACCTGCAACAGGAGATGATTGAAGGAAAGGAAAGAGGTCTTGTGGAACACCAAATTACGAGATATGAACACATCATTATTCTGGATATCAAGCAGTTTGTAATCTTTAAAACCAGAGAGGTGCCCAAGAAAGACACAAGAACGTGCTCTATCTTGAAATTTATGACGATCCTTAGGTGAGGTAGCAAAACAAAGACATCCAAATATCTTGAGGTGTGAATACTCAGGAAGTTTATTTGTGAGCATCTCAAAAGGAGTTTAATTGGAGATAATCGGGAAAGTGCTATGTTGATGAGGAACACAGCAGTAACAATGCAGCCCCCCCCCCTAAAAAAATTAACTTAAAGGAATCCCAGACTAAAAGAGAAGTGAACGAGACACATTGAGAATGTGTTTGTGTTCGTGCTTCACAACTAAGATTTGTTCAGGAGTTTTGGGACATGTGTGATAGGATATGATGCCTTTGGCATTGTAAAGAGCATTAAATCGTACTTCTGGTGCATTATCAGCACAAGCCGATTTGATGTTAGCATCATATTGCTTCTCCACCATTCGAATGAAGTTTGGGAAGACAATGAAAACATCACTCTTCAGTTTGAGAAGATAAACCCACGTTACAGCTTCCTGTGTTCATTCAGAAAATGGCCCCCATACATCGATTTGTAGCAATTTAAAAGATTTAGAATAACACTTAGGATGTAAACTAAAAGACAACTTCTTTTGTTTAGCACGATGACAAATATCACAGTGCATCAATCCTTTATTATTTGCCTTTGAAAATCTAAGTGCATCAGAAAAGAGTTCTATTCTCTCAAAAGAACTATGGCCAAAACTTTGATGCCAAACAGATGCATCAACTACAAAATTAGCAAGAGAAAAAGTAGACACATGAACAACAAAACTTGCTTCAGCCACATTCAGGACGTACAAGTTTTCAATGCGTCTACCTCCTCCAATCATCAATCCCATGATAGGATCATGTATGTGAAAAGAACCAGAATCAAAGACCACTTGAGCACCAATATCATAAGTCAAAGAACTGACACTCACAAGATTAAGTATGAATTACGGAATAAACATAACGTTCTGCAGAGTTAACGTAGCATTGATAACAATCTGACCAGTTCCACCAACTTTGAGTGTGAAATCATTTGGTAGATTCACAAAATGCTGAATAAAAGTATCAAAGTTAATGAAAACATTACGATCGTGTGAGACATGTTGAGTAGCACCAGAGTCCACAATCCATGTGTGCATATCAGTGATATTTTGTGACACTCAAAATTCCAACAAAACTGAATGTTGAGGAAGAGAAAGATATACCAGAATGATCATTGTGCTGAGAAGCAGGAGAAAGAGTGATATGGTCAGATGGAATCTCTAAAGCTGACAGCTAAAGTATGCAATAAAGTTTTGAATCTGATATTTGTTCAGTTTGCCAACGAGATTGTCAAAACCAGAGACATTGTAAAAATTGTCCTAGACAGCAACGTTGGCTGCAACAACAACGTTGGGTGCAACAGCAGAATCCATCGACTGTGATGACTTATCAGTTGCTCATTTCTCTTTCTTCCAGCCAACCGGATATCCATGTAATTTATAACAACGATCAATGACATGACCAGTGATTCCACAATGGGAACAAACTGCTCCAGATTTTCTTTGATAAGCATTCATTGCACCATGTTGAATAATGCTAGAATCACCGGTAAGTACACCAGACTGAACCGGGTTAGATGATCTAGACGACCTAGAAGATTGAACAAAGTCATGACTAACTTGGAAAGTGGTCAGAGCAATCACTGAATTAAACTGATATTGGCTATCATCTTGATCCAGAATGTTGCAAATTTCAGCTAGCTCAGGGAGAGGTGTTCGCATGATGATTTGACTGTGAATGATTGAGTAATTCTAATTGAGACCAGCCAAAAGTTTGATGGTTCAGCCTCATTCAATTTTAGCTTTAGCTGCACGTTGGCTAAGATAACTAGATGTGTTACAGCAGAGACACATTTCAGGAGGTTTTGTACCATCAAGGTTATCCCAAAGAATCTTGAGAGAAGTATAATAACCAAATAAATCCAAAGAACCCTAACAAAGATCATAATATGTTGAATCAGCTGAAAAGTCCTTGGGAGGTTCGTCTTATGAAAGATATTATGCAAGTCAATCCATATCTAAGTTGCATCATCAAAAGACATAATACTACCATATATATTCTTAGAAACCGAGTTGAGAAGCCAAGATTTTACCATGAAATTACAACAAGACCAGATCCGGAAGAAATGATTACCTGAATCAGGACGAGACAACGAGCCATCAACGAAAGCAATCTTGTTATTCGCATCAAGCGCGATCTTCATTGCTGAACACCACTGTGTATAGTTCGATCCATCCAAAAGAACGGAAATAATAATCATTTATGGATGATCGGCACTACAGAAAAACAGTGGAGAAGAACGATGTCTGGTTTCATTACGGTGGAAAGAGGAAATGGATCATGTAACGTTGGAGCTACAACTGCTTCAGGAGGAGAAGAGGAGCTACCAGGAAGAGGATTTGAGCTACCAGCACGAGTGAAACAACCAGAATGGTGATGTTGAGATTGGGCTCAACGCTCTGATACCATATTAGAAGAAAATAGGTGAACAAAAATGGAAGATCCTTCTTCAATCAGTTATGGTGTACGGAAGAGAACATGATGAGAGAAAAGAGGGAGCAAAGAGAATATTTCTGTTATTTGATAAAGAGTTTATTGTACACACTATATACATGTTGATTGCTATCCAGAACAAACCGGTTATTAGACTAAGTCAAATGTACAAGTAAACCATATACATTGTATTTATAATAAACCAATAAAAAACAAAAGAGAAGATAATGTTGAACAAATTAAACCAAATTATCCTACCCTCCACATAAGGTGCAATAGGGCACCAACACCGTGTATAACCTTTGATCAATAAACAATAGAGAAAACATCAAAACCCATGAGACAGAGATCTTAGGATATGTAGATTCTAGCACACAATCTCATATGCTTATCATTTGATCTGTCTAAGCACCCTTTTCTTTTCTTCGATAATGAAAATTGATTCACAGTTTAACTACCAGACTAGAAATAAGCAGCAGATGATTGAGATGAAGCTTTCCTCGGAGAACCATTTATCACAACCGGTATCCCCAAACCTTCAAGATTAAAAATCAATAATCTGAAAATCTTGTCGCATCTTACACAAAGAAACTTTGCTTAAATCTTTCAATACAACACGAGCAAAGAATTACAACTAGGTGAAAAAATGACAAGCATAACTAAAGGTAACAATCAAGTTCCCGACATTTTGGAGAATCACACAAACAAAAGGTGTATGAAAACAAAAAAAACAAAAATAAATCGAAACTAGTCGGATATTTACACCAGACATGCTGGAAATCAAATCGATCCATGATCGGAGCTAAAAAGAAGGAACAAAATCAAATCGATCCATGATCGGATTTAAGTCCGCTGGCTACCAGAAATGGATTTAACTCTTAGACTTTTTCTTTTAAACATGCTGCTTGTTTATTTTATTATTTTACTTTAACTATGAAGAATCATTTTTAAAAAAATACTAAAAACCCTGACCTACATTAACATAGTGAATCCTGACAATCACTGAAGCACAATGAGATGGTTTGAAGTTTAATACTGAAATAGTTTCACAAAAATTGGAACCAATAATACCATTATAGAAAACTGTTTAACTTTCTATTATAACAATTTTTCTTTGATAAAATATAATAGTCCCTGTAATAACTTTTGATTGAAAATAGCATTTTCACCGTTTTGCTCTGAAGCAGCTCCATAGGCGACTAGGATTTTTTGTTGTCCGCTTCCGCAAAGCATCTCATTGCCAGCCCTAACGACTCTGATGTAAGACGAAACAGTGGTGGCTACGGCGGAGGAGACTCCTCCACAGTGTTCTTATTCTTCTCCTCCTCCAGCAACACAACAAGGTTTATGTGGTAACAAGGTAAAAATTACAAGGTTCTTACTAAGTATGATTTGAAGATAACAATGAAGGATGGAAGGGGTTCAGTAGTGGTTCCAGAAGATGTTTTCAGTGATTGGTCCAATCCCTTTGTGGGAGAATTTTCTGACTGGAATTTTTTTAGACACAGCTCCACATATTGCTTAGGTTCACGCCATAGTAAACAAGATTTGGGCACTCAGTGATAAGGCACAGATGATAGATGTGTACGAAGTAAATGCAACAACGATGAAGTTTCGAATTAGTAATTCAGTGCTTCAAAATAGGATTTGACGAAGAGGGATGTGGAACTTGGCTGGAATCTCTGTGGTTCTGACAAAATGGACTCCACAAATAGAGGATCACCAGTCGGTGGTTCCTCTTTGGGTACATGAAGAATTATCCGATAAATATGTTCTCTTGGAAGGGTCTTAGTTGTATCTCTAGCCTAGTGGGAGTACCGGTTAGACTATATCATGAGACTGCACAATTTTAGAGTTTAAATTTGCGAAAGCTTTTGTTAAAGCAGATTTAACAAAAGATTTTCCAAAATTAATAATATTTAATTTTAAAGAAAATGAGACATTGGTGGAATACACATATTCTAGGTTGCCTGCAAAGTGTTTCTTGTGTGATCAATAGAGATATTTGGAGAAAGTTTACTTAAATAGAAAAATGGATGGGAATACCAGAGAATATAATCCACTAGAAATAGTTGGGGAAAAGGAAACAAAGGCACCAGAAGAATTGAAGATTGAAGAGGTTGTAGTATCGGTTCAGAATGCTCACACATGTGAGAAACAAAATGCAGAGAAATTTATTGCGAGACAAAATTCCTTCACAAACTTGGGAATTACAGAGCATAATCAACAAGCTGAGAATTCGAAGAAGAACGATGGTCTGACGTATCACCATAAAAAAATTGCATGTACCCCTGACAAAACAAAACAAAAATCTGGAATATGGTCAATAGTGTAAAGTCTCAAAGAGTATAAGAATGCTTCAAAAAATGTCTTAGAGAAAACATCATAAAGATTGATTCAAAACATAGGAAGTTTATGAGAAGCAAATAGGGATGCCTGCAAAAAAGTGGATGTGATTATTCCTAGACAATGTCTCCCAAGAACTTTTAAAAATAGTCATAAGTTCATCACTGATCCAGTCACTGGAAAAAAAAAACCAAACAAGCGTGTAAGATGATCTGAACAAACAGAAACACCCAAAAAAAAATTGATATTTGGTTTGTTTTGGAACATTAGAGGCTATGGCTATAACAAATCAGTAAAACATGGTGTAGTAAGAGACTGAATTCAAAGAAGTTATCTACAGTTTGGATGCTTGATTGAGACAAGGGCTAGAGAAAAGAAAGAAAATGATATTGTTTCATTGATTTTCCCTAATTGGTCTTTCCTCTCTAACTATGAACACAATCACCTCGGTGGTGTGGAGTCATGCGGTTTGGGTCACACCATGTTTTAAAAGTAATCAGCTAATCATGTGCTATGTTTTGCTAGAAGGAATAACAGAAGAGATATTTTGCTCGTTTGTGTACGCCTCGAACATTATGGAAGAACAAAGGCAACTTTGGGAGGATTTGAAAAATCACCAAGACTCACCATTATTTAGGGTTAAAAGCATAGCTGATAATTGGAGATTTTAATGAGATCATATACTTAAAAGAATACTTTGGACATACAAGTTCTTCTGTTATACCTTCAGGAATGCGAAACTTTCAAAATGCTGCTTGATATTGCTCACTGCTTTATATGAAGTAACATAATCCAAAATTAACTTGGTGTAACAAAATAAATAATGACCTGATATTTAAAACCTGGACATGACTCTTATGAATCCTACTTGGATGAATTCATTCCCACACGCATATTGTGTGTTTGAAGCCGGAGGATGTTCATATCACTTACATTGTAGAATTCAAATTCAGAAGAAGGAGAGAACCCTAGAAAAGAGAACCCTAGAAAGCCTTTCAAGTTCACTAAAGCATGTGCATACCTCTCAGATTTTTTCACTAATAGAAGACTTCTGAAAGGACACAGAGTCATATTTCAGTCTACTTCAGCTTTTATACAGGTTGTCAAAGAAGTTAAAAGCACTAAGGCCTCTGATACCAGACTTCAGTAAAAAACATATTGGAGACATCTCAAGGAAGAAAAAAGAAACTTTGTTATGCTCAGACTACCACTTTAATTGATCCTACTACAATAGAAATTGACAGTGAATCTAAAAAATATGAAAGATGGAAGCTCCTTTCACAGATAGAAGAAAATGTTTTAAGTCAAAAATCTAAGCTACATGGGCTAAGAGTTGGAAATGGAAACAATAAACATTTTCACCAGGCTGCAAAGGTTCATGTCATGAGAAATTATATCCAAAAAATATAAGGAGAGGATTGTTCCATTGATGTTTCATAGGATGACATAAAAATAAAAGCAGTGAAGTATTTCAATGACTTTATAGCTCACAAAATACCGGATTACCAGAGGATCTCTGAAGAATCGCTAGCACAACTACTGGATTTTGAATGTGCAGAGGAAGATAAGCAGATGCTTACTCATAGTGTCACAGAAAAAGAGGTTAGACCAGTCCTATTTGCTATGTCAAGCAACAAAGGTCATGTACCAGATGGATATACGTACGAATTCTACAACGCTGCCTGGTTGATAATCAAACAAGATTTGGTGACAGCTATTCAATCATTCTTTGCAAATGAATTTCCATCTACAAGTATTAATTTGATCATCCTCGTTTTAACACCAAAGACAGAAGAGTCTAAACAAATAAAAGACTTTCGGCTAATATCATGCTGCAATGTGATTTACAAAATCATATTCAAGGTTCTAGCGAACAGACCGAAGAGATGCTACCAAAATTTATTCTGGCAAATCAATCAGCATTTGTTAAGGATCTTCTCTTGATGGAGAATGTATTACTTACCTCGGAATTGGTAAAAAACTAACAAAAAAATACAATATTTTCAAGATGTGCAATGAAAATAGATATCTCCAAGGCTTTCGATATTTTTCAATGACCCTTCTTGGCAGTTTGTTCTTTAGATTCACAGTTGTGTGGAGATGGCTTTTTCAGTTCAGGTAAACGAAGAATTAGTAGAATATTTTAAGAGTGAAAAAGGTTTTCACTAATGATGCTCTTATCTCCATATCTCTTTGTAATATATATGCAAGTTTTGTCCAAGATTAACGTTGTATATTGCTGGTCTGAAGGTATTTTGAAGGTCTTTAAAGAATTTGCAAATGTTTTAGGTTTGAACATAAGTTTGGAAAAATCAAATTATATATTTCTGGTGCAAAAAATGAGGAGAAAGAGGATATTCTAGCTTATTTTCCCTTTGATGCTGGATCACTTCCAGTGAGATACTTGGGATAACAAAGAAGATGAATATAAGCAATTACACACCACTCTTGAGAAAAAAATCAGAAAATGTATAAGTAGTTGGACTGCCATGAGCCTTTCATTCGCGGGTTGGTTGCAATTGATTGATTTTGTGATTTATAGTCTCAGAAATTTTTGGATGTCGGCTTTTTGTTTTCCAAAGGAATGCATCAAATCAATTGACAAAATCTACTATACTTTCTTGTGGTCGGGTCCGTAGCTAAACACAAAGAAAGCAAAAATATCTTGAAAGGAGGTGTGCAAGCCTAGAGAAGAAGCATACTAGGATTGAGATCACTAAATGAAGCAAATAATGTGAGTTGTTTGAAGCTGATATGACGCCACGAGCAAAAAAGATATGAAACTTATTTCTAGAGAAATGGGTAAGAAGATGAGTCAGGAAGTGTCAAAATGAGCTAGCTAGCTCGCTCAACTCAGCTCAATTCATAGTGAGCTCGGGTCTTTCATGAGCTAGCTCGGCTCAGCTCAGCTCAGCTTATTTATTATATGAGTTTCAATATGTAAACTTGAACTCAACTCATTTATTCCCTCTCTTTAAAGTGGATAATAGGCAGTCTTCACTTACCCCTTTTTCTCTGCTATTTGTCTTCCCTTATATGTGCAACTAAACCTTCTTCCTTCAAAGGTATGGCAACAATCTCTTCAAGACATGTAATCTCTCGTCGGCCTTACATGGTATCAGAAACTACGCCTCGGGTCTGGAAATTATCCATATACTCCATATGGACATAAAGGAAATCTGGGAGTCATCGACATCACATCAAATTGATCTCAATTATTGCTTCTACAATTGATAGAACTATTATGAACAAAATACAAACACCCAGAAGATGTGAATCCCTTATCTTTCTCCAATATGATGCACTTATGGATTTTGTCTTCACCTCCATAACATTTCTCTTCCATCACCATCAACTAGTGCAGGCAACTCTGTCTTAGTGAAAGTTTTTGATCAAACTTTTTCCTTCTTGGACTTTTTAAGTTTGGGATTTAATTTGACATGAGCTTCAATTTATTAATATGTAAGTTTAAGATTGATTAACTATAAAGGATATACATAAACACTAAGACATGTCTAGGATTATTTTATTTATTTTCCTTTTTAAAATTTGAAGTATTTTCGGAAAAAAAATTAAAAAAAGATTCAAACCAGAGTGAATCCTGATAATCATTGAACCATTATAAAATGGTCTCAAATTTTTTTATGTCAACCAAATTCTTTGATTTAAGCCCAATGTACATATACAAGTGATATCAGTCATACAAACAAAGCCCAACATGACAAAATAACAAATTAAAAGCCAATTCAGAAGAAATGTATGCGTTTATTTGTTACTCCACATGTCCACTTATAAGGAATTCGAGTAAACATATGTTACTTTACGCGTCTAACATGCAAAACTTCCAACCTCCGACTACCGTTGTGGGCTCCTCCGAGAACACTCCTCAATTCTTTGTCTCTCTCTCTGACGCAACAAAGGATTGGAGCTTTCCGAAAGGAACTTTGAAAGCCTTAAACATTGATATCAACTTGAGCAGCTTCTCTTCGGACGCCTTCATTTCCCTTCTTCAATCTCCATCATCCAATTAAGAGGAGCACACCTCTGTCTCCAGTGAAGTATCAAACCGGAGATATTATTCCGTCCCACTAAAGATTGACGGCTCATGAAAGACACAAAATTACCCCCTTGAAACTTGGTAGATTCCAATAACAAAAAACAAATAAGGGATAATCACGAGCACATAGATCCACCGTGATAAACCAATCAAGAGATCAAATATTTTATTCAATCTCAAGACGAATCAAATAAGAAAGGATATAACAAAAGGTGATGTTCTGATTTGGTTGAGAATGGAACACAACAAAATCACGTAGCGAAAAAGACTAATCTGACTACGTGAAAACCAAAAATCGATCAAAAATCAAAAATATTTTACAACAAAAAGTTACAATCATCTTCAATCTTCTGAAATATTCATGATTATTAAGAGGATTGAAGTTGAAAAAGTTTTTTTCTTTAGAAAGAGAGAGAATGAACCCTCAGATCACACTTGATCTGAAGTTTAATATTGAAATAGTTTCACACAAATTAGGATTAATAATACCAAAATAACCTTTAAAATAAAATGATGAAAATAGTCTCTTTTTATTTTGAAAATTTTAATATTTCTTTTTTATTTTTAAAAATTTGAAATCCCACCCCCAAAATCCCACCCCCAAAATCCCACCCCTTAACTCTAAACTATAAATTTAAATTAGTTAACCATATGGGTAAAATGTTTATTTAACTCTTTAATTAAACATTTTTTGTTATTTTCTTTATTGGACACTATTTTGTGAAAATAAACTAATAGAGGCTATCATAGGGAATTTCTTTTATAGAAAACTGTTTATTTTTTTTGTATATAACACGTTTTATTTGATACATATAATAATCTCTATAATATTTTTTGATAGAAAATAGTTTTTAAGAGTAATTTGGTTAATTGCCGCTTCCATTAGAAAATTTTAATTATAGGTTTCTTGCTCTATTGTATAATGAAAATTTATATCAATAAAAATGTTCATCTATATAAAACTTTAAAAATGCAACACATCTAAAAACTTAAAAAAACATTGAATTTAAATAGAATAAACCAAGAAATAATCTGAAATACTAGCTAAAAACAAACACGACAAAAGTAAGACTAAAAAATCTAGAGAGGTATCCTAGGATATCCTTAAAATTTTTTTGTCACAAATATAATATTTAAAAACTAAAATATTTATTAAAGAGATAAATATATATTTATATCCATGGAATTAATTAATCTAGACTTAAGTTTAGAGTTAAATGATGGGTTTTGAGATTAAAGTTTAAAATTTTAAAAAATCAAAAAGTAAATATTAAAAAAAAAAAGTTTTAAAAATAGTTTCAATTTTTTTTTTGAATTTCAAAAGAAAATGTGAAAATAAAATTTGAAAATTCTTTTTTATATAAAAAGTTTGAATTTTTTTATAAAAAGTTTAAATTTGAAAATATATAATTCGAAAATATATATAAAAAATATTTATTTTTTATCTTTAAATTTTTTTTTAATGTTTTATTTATATTTATATTTATATATCTAGGATAAAAGAGTATTTTACTTTTTAATGAAACATTTTGTCATTTTCTTTTTTTGATAGTGTTTTTGTGACAAAAACTTTAAAATAGGATGTTTGGAAAATCATACCTTATTTTAAAAGATGAAAATATATTTTCACAGTAACTAAATGAAAAATTCTTATTTTGATTCGTCTTTTTGTCAACTATTTTGATTCGCTTAGACAATTGCAGAACGAAATAAAAATTATTAAAAAAAACTTAAAATTATAAAATAGATGGTGGACTCTCTCTCTAGAGCTCTGGATTCTTTCTTTTGAGCCTTGTTTCTTCCGCCTTGTTTCTTTGGTCAAAAAAAAAAATTCTTCTTGCTCAGATCTTTCCTTTTTTCTTCTTCGATGACTTTCGAACTAGATAAGGCTATGCTTGCTCTGTCCTTACAAGAAGATGAAGATGTCCCTTTCGACATGCCTGATCTCCCTCAGTTCTACTCAAGTGAAAGGAATGTGAACAGTCTCATAGGACTTCTTCTCAACCCCTCGCACCAAAACATGGCAAGCCTAATCCTAGATATGCCAAGAAAGTGGCAAAAACAAAACAGAGTTAGAGGTGTTGCTCTTACAAATGAAAGATTCCAATTCATCTTTGACCATGCATACGATCTCGAAGATGTGCTAGATAAAGGCATGCAAACCTATAATGAGTGGGGTATTGCTCTTGAAAGATGGGTTGAAAACCCTCCTCCAGATTTTCTTCAACATGTTCTGATCTGGGTTCAAATCAAGAATCTCCCGATGAACCATTACACGGAATCTGCGATCACTGCAATCGGAGAACTCATTAGTCATGTTGACACTGTTGATTTTGATCCGACGAAATCCCAGAGACACGATTTCGTCAGGGTAAAAATCATCTTCGATGTCTCTAAACCATTGAGTAAATTTCGCACTCTCAATCTTCGTGGTGGCCTTCAACATGCAGTCTACTTTCACTATGAGAAAGTTCAAAAAAGATGCTATCTCTGCCAAAGATTGACGCATGCAAGGGATCAATCCCCCTTTTTTACTAAAACTCAACTGAATATGTCTTCTCAGGACTTTCCTATTTCTCACTCTAACTCATCTAGAGAAAAAGGACTCATTTCAGAATCTGATCCTATGTTCGGTGTTCTCAATGATGATCAAGTAGGGGTTCATCCTACCTCTGGAAGACCACGTATTGCTCCAGTAGTGTTGCAGGAAATGCGTAACTACTTGCTTGCTGCAAATGGAGAAAACAGGTGTATCAAAGAGCAAAGAATCATTTCCTCGGTCCAGGAAGCAGAGAAAGATCCAATCTCTCAAAAGACATCTCTTCAACTCATTCCTCCTCCGATCATTACCAATGACTTAAAAAAGATAAGGGCATCGTCTTTGGCTACGACACGGATTCTCCACCATTGTCTTCCATTCATGGTGATAGCGGACCTAAACTCATGTCTGAAGCAATCTTTGCGGGTAATATTCCTCATATGCCGTCTCAAGACCCCAGTATAACTCACTCTCTACTCTCTTTGGTTCCTCCTAACATTAAAAGTCCGACGGTTTCTCAGTTCATTCCTCCCTTGACTGATACTACCAGGACTTCTAATGTGAAAGGTACCACAAGGAAAAGACCGGGCAAATTTAACGAGATTCTTAATAACTCGGAAAAATTGGCGGGGCCCTAGAAGAAGTGATGCCTCCTTTCAACCCTTCTCGGAGATGCTCCTTGCTTGTAATATGATGGAACTACCAAGCTCAGGTAACAGCTTTACCTGGGGGGGGGGGGGGTAGAAGGAAGAATTTATGGATTCAAAGTAAGCTCGATAGAGGCTTTGGCAATGTAGATTGGTTTAAGACTTTCCCTGCATCCAATCAAGCCTTTCTCGCCAAAAGGGGCTCCGATCACATACCGGTTTTGGTTAAACTTACAGCATCTCAAGACTCTTATTGTGGATCCTTCAGATTTGATAAATGTATGCTCCACAAACCTTTGGTTCAAGAAGCTATCCATCATGCTTGGAATCAAGGCACAAATCTTCAAGAGATCTCTGTTTCAACTCGTCTACGTCAGTGCAGGAAAGCCCTTAGTAAGTGGAAAAAGGACAATGAAGCAAACTCAAAACACAGGATTACTAAGCTCCAAGATGATCTAGAAGTGGAACAATCATCACTGAATCCATGCTCTAATTGTTTAGATACCATTAGAAGAGATCTCTTAAAAGCTTATCGTGAGGAAGAAAATTTATGGAAACAGAAAAGCAAAGATGATTGGATAATGCATGGTGATGGCAACACTAGAATTTTCCATGCTGCTGTTAAAGTTTCAAGATCAAGAAATCAAGTGGTCAAACTCATTGATCCTAATGGTATTATCCATCGCTCTGAAGCTTCAAAAGCACAAGTTGCCATCAACTATTTTCAGGATCTCTTTTGTTCTTCCAACTCAGAAGATTATGCTGAAATTCTCGAAGACCTTCCTTCCAGAGTTACTGACAGAATGAATCATAGCCTCACTAGAAATGTTTCCCCTGAAGAAGTGAAGAATATTGTGTTTACAGTTAAAGGGGAAAGTGCACCAGGAGTAGATGGAATGACTGGTTTTTTCTTCCAACACTACTGGGATATAGTACGCGATCAACTAACAAAGGAAATTATCAATTTTTTTGAAGTAGGAATCATGCCTGAAGAATGGAACTACACTCAACTTTGTCTGATCCCGAAGAAGGCGAATGCAACTTCTATGTCTGACCTAAGACCAATCAGCTTGTGCACAATAATGTACAAGTCAATATCTAAAATTCTGGCCTCTAGACTCCAAAGTTTCCTCCCAGATATTGTCTCGACTACTCAATCAGCATTCTATTCCAATAGTCTCATATCAGACAATATAATCCTAGCACATGAAGCGGTTCACAGCCTCAACTCCAAGAAGGACATAGCTGAGAATTTCCTGGCTGCAAAAACGGATATGTCAAAAGCTTTTGATAGGATTGAGTGGAACTACCTTCAATCACTTCTATTATCCCTCGGTTTCCACAGGAAATGGGTAAATTGGATAATGTTTTGTGTTTCTTCGGTGAAATACTCGGTCCTTATCAATGGACAGTCCCATGGTTATATATCTCCGAAGCGCGGCCTCAGACAAGGTGATCCCCTGTCACCATTCCTTTTTGTACTATGTGCGGAAGGTCTTTCCCATCTCTTAAACCAAAAGGCAGAAAGGGGTTTAATAGAGGGCATTCAGTTTTCCCCGGACGGTCCAGCAGTTCACCATCTGTTTTTTGCAGACGACAGTCTCTTCCTCTTCAAAGCTGACATACCTCAATGTATCGCTTTTCAAGAGGTTCTACATAAGTATGGTGACGCTACTGGACAAGTTATAAACCTTAACAAATCATCTCTTACGTTTGAAAAAAGGTTAGTCAAGACTTGAAGTTACAAATTAAAGGTTTGCTTGGGATTTTTGCTGAAGGAGGTGCAGGGACATACCTTGGGTTGCCTGAATGTTTTAGCGGTTCAAAAGTCGAAATGCTAGCATACATTCAAGAAAAAATGAAAGGGAGAATGACTGGTTGGTATTCAAGATTTCTTTCTCAAGCTCGAAAGGAAGTTATCTTAAAATCTATAGCCCTTGCAATGCCTATATTTGCTATGAGTTGTTTTAAACTTCCCAAGACAACTTGCAAAAATCTATCATCAGCTATGGCGGCTTTTTGGTGGAGAGCATCGGAAGATAAAGGAAAGATTCAGTGGCTTAGTTGGGATAAGCTTTGTGTTCCTAAAAACCTTGGAGGAATGGGTTTCAAAGATATTGAAATTTTCAACCAAGCTTTGTTAGCTAAACAGGCATGAAGAATTCTTCAAAATCAGTCTTCTCTGTTTGGGAGATTCTTAAAAAGCCATTACTTTCCTGACCGAAATTTCCTCTCGGCTAAGTTAGGCAGCAAACCCTCATTTGCTTGGCGTAGTATTCTTTTTGGTAGAGATCTTTTAATCAAAGGATTAAGACATATGATTGGCAATGGTGAATCCATCTATGTTTGGTCTACTCCTTGTCTTGCAGATGGAGATCGAATGTGTATCCCATTAATGAAAAATATCTTGATTGACTTAAACCTCAAAGTGAAGGATCTTATGTTACCTAATTCTTATCTTTGGGATATGGATAAGCTAAATGATCTCTTCTATCCTCAAGATATAGCTATTATCTCCAGGATCAAACCGGTCATCTCCTCAGAAGATTTCTACTACTGGAATCACACAAGGTCTGGAGAATACTCAGTTCGATCAGGCTATTGGTTTGCGGAAAAAGTGGCAAATAAAGAAGCTTTTGCGGCTGGAGCCATTCTACCATCGATCAATGGAATTAAAGACTACATATGGTCTTTGGATATTGTCCCAAACATCAAAATTTTCCTTTGGAAGGCTGTCAGTGGAGCTCTTCCGGTGATAGATAATCTCCGAGACAGGGGTATGCAAGTTGACTCTAGATGCCAAATCTGCGGTTTGGAAGAGGAATCTATAAACCATGTACTTTTCACCTGCACTTTGGCTAAACAATTCTGGGCTATTAGCAATTTTCTCCATCCGCCCTCAGGTTTCTCTCCAATATCAATTTACTCTTAACATTTTCTATGTTCTGAAAGCTAGAGATATTCCCTCCATCCCCGTGAATATCAGTAGATGTGGACCTTGGATCATTTGGAATATTTGGAAGAATAGAAACTCTCACTTCTTTGAAGGATGTATTACTACAAGACCGGATCTCTTAAAGAAAGTACTTGAAGAAGCAAACCATTGGTTCCTTGTCAAAACCTTAGAAAAAGAAGAAAAAGCTATTGACTTTGAACGAAAAAAGAGGATCCTCTTTGGGTGGAAACCTCCACCTTTAGATTGGCTCAAATGTGATATTGGTTTTGCTTGGGATAAACTTACTCAAGTAAGTGGTGCCTCTTGGATTCTCAGAGACAATGCTGGAAAGGTTCTTCTCCATGGAAGGAGATCTTTTTGTCAAGTTCACAGTCGTCTTGATGCTTCTTTAGAAAGCTGGCTTTGGGCAATTGAAAGTATCAAAAGTCTCCATTTTGACTCGATTATATTTGTAAGTGATGACATAGATTCATCCTCTGCAGTAATCAACCCATCTGCATGGCCTTCTATCAAATTCTACGCTGAGAGGATCTGTCTCCAGCTTCAAGAATTTTTGGAATGGCGGGTTCTGTTCTCAACCCGTAATAATATCAAAGGTGATGCCTTTATTGCTGATAGTGTCATTAAAGGGGATCGTTTTCAGTCTTATATTGCTGCGGGATATCCTTGTTGGTTAAATCATCTTTTCTTATAGCCTTATGCTAGGAAGTCCTTTGTTCAGACTGTTGTTGATCCCTTTGTAATGTTTCTTTTTGTTGGTTTTCCTTCGTGGTACTTTATAATACCTTATTCTCTCTTTTAATCAATAGTGGAAAAAAAAAAAAAGACAATTGCAGAACTATACTGAAAACAAAAATTGAAAAAACTATAATGTTGTATTTTTGTAGTTAATCGATATTTAATATTAAATATAATATTGCAACTTCTTAATTAAAAAATAGAAAAGAGACGTGCATCGAAGACTTTGAATTGAGCGAGAAAGCCCATTCGGGTTAATTTTGGCAGCTTCACCATTCTCACACTCTCCAACTCTCTCTCTCTCTCTCCTTTCTCGAGTCGCGCTTCTTCAGCTGGACTTTGGTCACTTTAGCTCATGGTTGGTGAGCAAGAACGAAGCGGAACTTGCGTAGAATCTGTTTGATCTGACTCTCAGATCCGTGTCGTCTTCTACCTCTTAGGTCTTCCCTCACAAGTACTGATTGATTGCTGATTTGCTAGGGTTTTCAATTTTGTAGCTCTTCTCTCTATATATATTATTGACTTGGTCTTGATGGCAGGTTGTGTTGTTTGCTGTGAGCAATTGCTCCATTAATGGACTGCTGCTTTCATACGGATCAGGATTTGCTATTCCAGTGTTTTGCTACTTACATTGTTCATCCTTTTCAAGTCTCGTAGAGACTCTTTCTTGTCTTTTCTCGATCGTGTCTTCCTTTGTTTGAAGCTTGAGCTAATTTTGATTTTAAAAAAAAAAAGAAAAAAGAAGGCCGTGATGGGTGGGCTTTGCTCTAGGAGTTCCTCTGTAAATAACGCTCCTGCTGGAACCTTTCCACATGCTAATGGTCATCTCAACAATGGCTCTGCTGCTGGTCACAAAGATGGTGATCCTTCTCCGGTGGTGAGGGAGACTGTTGTTGTTGACAAGCCCTCATCAGAATCGTTTTCGTTTCCCACTCCCAACATAGCTTCTGTTGGAACTCATCCTCAAAATATTGAGGACGGTATTCCCCGTTTATCAAGGGACTTATCTCAGAAATCAAGATCCACTAAGTCTAGGCAAGCTGCCGTCGCAAAGGTATTGTTACCTCAGTTTATCTCTCTTTCTTTTGGACTTGACTTGAGTGAAGTGTTTCTGTTTTATAGGTTTCCGAAGTAAGCTCACTGTTAGGCAGGGCTGGCACTCTGGGACTTGGTAAAGCTGTGGATGTTTTGGACACACTTGGGAGTAGCATGACGAACCTCAATCTAAATGCTGGATTTTCTTCTGCCACCACCATAAAAGGGAATAAGATCTCAATCTTGTCCTTCGAAGTTGCTAACACCATTGTTAAAGGCGCCAATCTTATGCATTCTCTCTCTAATGATAGCATCACACATTTGAAAGAGGATGTGTTGCCTTCAGAAGGTGTACAAAACCTAATATCAAAGGATATGGATGAACTGTTGAGGATAGCTGCTGCAGATAAAAGGTAATTGTTTCTGTATACTCACTCCTTCACACTGGTTTCTGTTTTGTGTCTCAAACTTATGTATCATCATGAACAGAGAAGAGTTGAAGATTTTTTCTGGAGAGGTGGTACGTTTTGGAAATCGTTGTAAGGACCCTCAGTACCACAACCTGGATCGCTTCTTTGACAGGTTCCAACATGATCCTTTCTCTCGCTTTGGTCACACAATCGGTCTATTCTTTTTCTTCCGGAAAGTATCTGACTTTTCATTAGTTGTGTGTTATGATTTAGGTTGGGCTCTGAATTTACACCCCAGAAACAATTGAAACAGGAAGCAGAAACCATAATGCACCAGCTCATGACATTTGTTCATTTCACAGCTGTACGTATTTTCGTGAAAATTGGCCCTGCTTGACTCTCTGGATGGCAATTTTACTCTCTCTTTTTTTAATTTGCTATGCTTTCAGGACTTGTATCATGAACTCCATGCTCTGGATAGGTTTGAACAAGACTACCAACGTAAGATCCAGGAAGAAGAGAACCCAAGCACAGTACAACGAGGTATTACGTTCTCTATTGACTTTCGTTTTGTTGGTTACCTTTCTAATTTCTGTTCCATTTCTGTTAAGGTGTGGGAGATACCGTCGCTATCTTGAGAACTGAATTAAAGAGTCAGAAGAAGCATGTAAGGAACCTAAAGAAAAAATCTCTTTGGTCTAGGATCTTAGAAGAGGTAAGGACTGCAAACTGATAAAACCATTTATATATGTCCTTTTTTGAGAAGTTTCTAAGCTTATCCATAATTACTAATAATTCTTAGGTGATGGAGAAACTAGTAGACGTTGTCCATTTCTTGCATTTGGAGATTCACGAAGCCTTTGGTGGTGCAGGTGAGGCTCAGTTATCGGATAAAAAAATTTAGTCTTATTGCAGCTTCGGGAGGATTGGTATATAAAATGAAATGTGCTTTCCATTCATGATTGTTCTGCCTGATATGCAGATGCTGATAAACCTGCAAATGACCGGCTAATCAATCATAAAAAGTTGGGCTCTGCTGGTCTTGCCTTACATTACGCAAACATCATAACTCAAATTGATACTCTTGTAAGTTATTCTTCTTCTTTTCACTGTGTTTTACTTTCCGCCTGGCATTCTGAATCGTCTGTTTGTCGTATCCAATGGCTACCCACTCTCATTAATGATCTACCACGAAGCATTATCAAATATCAAATGATTGGACCCATATCGACTGTCGCCTCGGTTTGTGAATTCATTTCAAATTAAATTATTTCGTCATTTCTATGAGTAGGTGTCCCGGTCTAGCACTATGCCTTCGAGCACAAGAGATGCTTTGTACCAAGGTTTACCCCCAAGTATAAAATCTGCTTTACGCTCCAGAATACAGTCCTTCCAGGTTAAGGAAGAGGTATTATTAGTACTCTTCCAACACTGCACGTAAATATAATGCTGACAGAATGAATTTACGATGTGCACTGTTACTTTAAAAATGTTATTCGTATGCCTGCTCATTTTTTTTTCCTTCTTCTAACCAGCTCACTGTTCCTCAAATAAAAGCCGAAATGGAAAAAACGTTGCAGTGGCTTGTTCCTGTTGCTACAAACACAACCAAGTAAGCTTCTACGGTTTCTCATTATCTTTGGTTTGTTTCATCACTAGAACTCCGTATCTGTCTTGATTTTCTCTCAACTTAAGCTTGTTACACGTGACAATAAAACCCCCTTGGTTTCTCTAACTGAAGGAAGTCAGGCTTACTCTTGTGTCTTTTCTTTTCTCAACCAGAGCGCATCACGGGTTTGGATGGGTTGGGGAATGGGCAAGTTCCGGGTAAGCCATGTGGACAAGCTTGATTCTTAGGCTATTCTCTCTTCGTGCTGTATTTATATATATATATATAAATGCATACATTTTTCGTTGCTTGCTGAATGATAGAACATGGGAAATAATTTCAGGTCAGATTCGAACCAGAGACCAGCAGGTCAGACCATTCTAAGGATAGATACACTTCACCATGCAGATAAAGAAAAAACTGAGGCTTACATATTAGACCTAGTGGTATGGCTTCATCATCTGGTTACTCAAGTCAGGGCAACTACTGGTTTTGGGCTAAGATCTCCGGTAAAGTCTCCAATCAGATCACCTAACCAGAAAACGATCCAGCTCTCGAGCGGTTCACACAACAACCCAAGGATGGGGTCTCCGTTGCTGACAATGGAGGATCAAGAGATGCTTAGAGACGTGAGCAAGAGAAGGAAAACGCCAGGAATCAGCAAGAGCCAAGAGTTTCAGACGGTGGCTAAAACAAGGCTTTGCAAGCATCACAGGCTGAGCAAAAGCAGTAGCCACTCGCCGATGATGGGGGAGATGATGAAGAGCAAGAAGGATGCTTTTGCAACGAGGAGACCTTCATCTGTGCCAATCATTGACTTCGAGATTGATCGCATGAAAGCCCTGGATGTGATTGATCGTGTGGACACCATTCGGAGCTTGTAGCCAAAAATGAATTGGATAAACAAGCATCCTCTCTTATTCTCCCTAAATGATATTGATCCCATGGAGGTCATTGAAACCCTTAATAGGTGAAGATCAGAAATGGCAGAGAGAGAGAGGTTAGTAACTTTGTACCACTACTACTACATTTTGGTTTTGGGGGGTGTAATTTGGCTTGGTTCCTTTGTATTGTGGTTCTATTTTCTTGTTGTATTGTGTACATACAATAAATAATAATAAAATGTTTTCTTGGTTGCTCTTTTTTTTTTTTGGCTTTATATTAGCCTTTAGATTGTATAAGTAAGTAGGTTGAGAAATGCATATTTCGTTTGATAAGGTATGGGTGGTGGATAAGATTCACACTTCTCTGCAACTACTTTTTTCTTTTCTTTTTAAAGTGAGCTATTTAAAACCATCCCACACGTTAGCCAAAGTTGAAGAAGAAACCCGAAGACTGTAGTTTCCTTTCCCTTCAAATTGGGATTGCATTTCAATCTTGAAACGTGACGAAATTGTTGTGTTACTAGGAAACGAGAAGGTTTACACGTGACAAGCAAAAGCGTCGGCGTGTAAATAATAAAATAATCAATAAAAAGGAAAGAATTTGAAAAATGAAATAAAATAATGTGTTAGCCCAGTGATAATAAACACTGCACCCGCCAGTTTGTCGTTCTTAGGCCTCACCTCACCTCACCTCACCTCACCAACATGAAGAAGAAGATCCATCTCTCTAATTAGGATATTCCTCTCTCTTTGGAAGCACAAGCAAAAGAATAAAATAATGGACGATCCGATCCCTTCTCCGTACGATCTTCTCTTTGAAGCAATCTCGCTCATCCCTATACGTCATTACCTCTACGCTCTCTTCCTCATCTGGACCGTCTTCTTCTACAATTTCTTGGAGTTCCATTTCATTGGTGATGCGGTTCTTCAGTATTTCAGATGTGGAGTCAGTCTCATCTACAACCCAGATTCTCCTATTTACCACGGTGTTGTCTCTCGCTGCCGGACTCTTCACGGCCGGTGAGAACCTATTTATTTATTTATTTATTTATTTATTTGGGCTATACACGATTTCTGATTTAGTAAAAAAAAAAAAGAATAATAATAATTTGGTTTCCTTCTCGTGTGATTAAAAGATATGTGGCGACGCCATGGTTAGCGAGTCCTCATCTTCAGACATGTTTCCTTAATTTCCATGGTCTGCCTCCCCTTTTCACCTACACAAGGTGATTGACATTTGTGTTTTTCTTTGCTTAATCTGAGAGACGCATTTTGAGCTGATAAAGTCTCTTTCTTCTGTACTGTGTCAGAAAGCTCTTTCGTGTTTCCGATGGTGGAACCATTGCTTTGGATTGGCTTACCAACTCCCATGGTAGTCAGTTGACTTAAAAACATTTGATTTTCATACCATACCATCTTTGATTTCATTTGATTTTCGTTTGTTGCAGTTGTTGATGCGGATCAGAATGAAATCAGAAAGGAGGACACAACTCCCATTGCTCTTGTTATTCCAGGGCTAACTAGTGATTCTTCCTCTGCCGTGAGTCTAGTTGACTCTCTCTCTCTGCTTTATGATGATGATGATGACCCATTCTTTCTTGTATTGATGAGATGAATGATTCTGCAGTATCTTAAGCACCTTGCCTACAACACTGCTAAATCCGGTTGGAATGTTGTTATTAGCAACCATCGAGGATTGGGTGGTGTTTCCGTTACTGTGAGTTCCCCTTTTTTCTTGTTTTCATCTTCTATACATATTCTTCTATAATCTTTGCCCCTTTGTTGCAGTCCGATTGCTTCTATAATGCTGGGTGGACAGAGGATGTCCGGGTAATTCTTGATCATCTTCAACACGAGTTCCCTATGGCTCCTCTCTTTGCTATTGGAACTAGCATTGGAGCTAATATTCTGGTATGAAGAAATTTTAGTTTCTTGTTTGATCCACTTGAGCAAATTTGCTTCGTTCAAATGTGATGATGATTTTGCTTGTCTTCCATGGACCTATTTCATATTGCTCACTTGGCTGGAACCTAGGCACCATAACCTATTAAGGTTTTTCCAATACAATGATATGCATGAGGACGTTCATCTAATACAATCGAATGTTGTAGGTGAAATACCTTGGGGAAGAGGGTGAGAAGACTCCTCTGAGGGGCGCTGTAGCTATTTGCTCTCCATGGGACCTCTTGGTGAGTTTTTTTTCTTTTTTTTTCATAACTTTTTTCTTCTTCTAGATATATTGATTCCAGAATTTTCCGTGTCAAGTTCTCTCTAGTTATCTGATTAGAAATGATAACTTTCTTTGATATAAGTGGACGCTTGATAGATTATGCTTTCTCCTCCCAACAAGATTGGTGACAGGTTTATCTGCCGAAAATTCAAACAAAGGTTGTACGACAGAGCTCTAACCATCGGACTTCAAGGTTATGCCCAATTGTATGTCCACACCTCATTGGTGCCGAGTTTGTAAGATGGGTTTAGAGAAGAAAGTTTAGATAAAATCAGGTTACAGTTATAACTCTAGTTTCATTTGCAGACATGAACCTCAGTATACACGGCTTGCTAATTGGGAAGGCATAAAAAAGGTTAGTAGTGTAAGCTACAGTCTATTTGGTCTGAAAGAAGCAGAGTTCTTGGGCAAAATCCATTTTATTTTATTTTTGCTTACTACTAACATTGTCTGTTGTCTTCATCAGTCACGTTCCATCCGAGATTTTGACAATCATGCTACATGTCATGTTGGGAAATTTGAGGTACTTGTTCTTTCCCATATTATGTTAGTTTTCCTGGCCTTTTATCTTTCCGATGATGCTCTACATAATCAGAGCTAAGTTAACTTCTCTGTTGATTTAACAAAGTGACAATGATTTTGCACCCTATCGCAGACCGTGGACACGTTTTACCGAAAATCTAGTAGTACCCAATACGTAGGAAATGTGGCGGTGCCGCTACTCTGTATCAGTGCTTTAGATGATCCCTTATGCACAAAGGAAGCTATTCCTTGGGAAGAATGCCGGTAAATAATACCCGCCGTGATCTCTTTAAATCTTTGATTCCTATTACAGATACTGTATTTACATGAAGTTTCTTTTGGAAAAGGGCAAACAAAAACATTGTCTTGGCGACAACAAATCACGGGGGACATCTAGCGTTTTTCGAAGGATTAACTGCATCTAGCTTGTGGTCTGTATCTCTCTCTCTCTCCCTCTCTCTGTATTCTTTCTTACGAAGCATGAAAACAGATAAGTACGTACAATATAAATGCTGGTACAGGTGGGTTCGGGCCACCAACGAGTTTCTTTGCGCACTCAGCTGCAGTCGCTATATGCATGTACAGAAAGTAAGTTTCTGTTTGTCATCTTCAACTGTTTTGTGTATTGGTTCATTTTTATTGTGGCGTATATAACATTCAAAGAAACCTCAAAGAGAAAGTCACCAGTTTAATCTTGTGCAGATTCAAGAAAGTGGAAGCTCAGGATCAGGAAAGCAGGAAGTGCCTTCGATCAACCAAGGCCCGTACCTAAACATTGCAGAAGACGGGTTGGTGGCAGCAGTCAACTTGGAGGAAAACCCCAGACGGTCAAAAGAAGCAACACAAGTATTGAACCAGAAAGGGCCAAAGGTTAAAGATAAGAGAAGCTTTAACGTGTTGTGCCGCCAGACAAAACGGTCCATATGGTTGCTCGGTTACATAGGCATGGTAACAGGTTTCCCTTTAGTTGGGATGCTCATGAACTACCTCTTTCGTAAGAATCAACGACCCATAACAGCCTCCAAATCCTGAAGAGGCTTTATTTTCTCCTCCCTCAACAACTTCATTTGCAGATTCTTAATTTATATCTGTCTTCTGATTTGTTAGTTGTTAATAACATTGTCCTACACACCTATAATCCTATTCGTCTACGCGTACACAGAGGAAAGAAGAGAATTTATGTAGAGGACTCCTCCTACCCTTTTGGTAGCACTGTAGAAATAAACGGTACATCATTATCACGGCGATTATGTAGTTGTGCACATGGATTCTTGTGTGATTCGCCAGCGTTGCAATTGTTATATCTTTCTCTTAACTTAACAATGTGAGATTGATGTTACTTTACAGCTGATCGATGAGACTTTAAAATACCAAATCTGGGATAATTTTATCTCCACCAAAATCCAAAGTTACATTATCTCATCAAATTTGGGTGAATAGTGTTAGATTACACAATATACTTAAAAATATTTTATTGTATTCATTTATAATATAGTTAAACTAATATCATGAATTAATTTAATTTTGTAATTTAAAATAAATATATAAGTTCGTTAAAAACAAACCAAATAAATAAATATACAAACTAGTTAAAACAAAAGGATTTGTTTAAAATTTTAAGGAGAATTTGTCAAATATGACATAAAACTTGATTTTAAATGCAAAGTATATTCTGATTTGAGTCAAATACAAAAATAATTTAAAAGGCTAGTGATATTATAAACAATCTATTATGACCAAACAAAAAATCAGAATTTATTTTTACAAAAATTAATCTCGGAAAGTCTTCTGAAGTTCTATAAGTTTGTCTACAAGAATCCTCAAAGTCTTCTCATATCTTAAATATTAAAATAATTTATAAATTTTATAAAAATGATGAATAAAAAATTAAAATCATGTAATTATAAACATTTGTAAATGATATAAATTAAGATCTAATAAAATTGAATTGTTTTCAACATAAATGTGTGAATGTTGTGTGTCATAATATAAATTGGTTTAGGATTTTGTAACATATATTGTAGTATTGTTTGTATTTTTAGGGTTAGATTTTGGAAACTTAATTTTTTTTTGAAAAAATAAATTTTGACTTATATGTGTATATTAAACACTTTTGGAAACTTATATTAAGTTTCACTGTCTGTGTTTTTTTGAATTATACATGGGTATCCTGACACCACATAAATGGTCCAGACTAGTCACGTGTTGCCACGTGTCGATCCCCTTTCCCTGGGGATGCCCGAATGTTAATTCCTCAGTGGCCAAGACTCGAACCCTGGTGATTTCACCGTATTGGATTTTTTACCCTCAAGTTAATCACCACCAAACCACAAGCCCTGGTTTACTGTGTGTTTTTGAACCTTTCTGATGGAAAGAACAAGATGAAATGGACCATAGAAGAAGATGAAATGGACCATTGTGTTGGACACGTCTTCACTCCTCGACAAGGATTGTAGGAAGACACTGCATCTTCTGCAAGGTCTCAAGGGGACACACCTGGTCGTACCAAGAACAGGTAAAAAAACGCTAGAAACATCTGACTTTGTGTACTCTTATCAAATCATAGACTGATAATAGTTCCTATCGTACCAAGAACATGTAAATAATTAACTTTTCCTATACGATCAGGCTGTAAATGCATCCAGCAGATGATTCTATTATACAAATCTACCTGGGAGAATTTATATGTGATAACATATCATTTTCCTTAATCACCTAAATCTTTAGACAATTGTTTAACCATTTGAAACATCCCTCACATTTGGTTTCATTGTTGTTTGATCGGGAAATGGTAATGAGAAATGAAACGTGGGTTTAGCAAAGACGTCTTATTAATGGTCGGAAAAGCGTTTGGTCGGTTACAAAGGAGAGAGAGACATGGGACAAACATGAAACCGGAGCGCGGAGAGCTGTCCCAGAGAACTATTACACGGCGAGAAAGAGAGTAAGCCTTAAAACCCTAATCTAGTCGTCTTAGTGTGTATGTCTGATTTCGGATACCCTTTACGTGGCATCCCCTTTCCCTTATATAGTTGCTTCGACGCCTCTCCGTGACCTAGTTCGCGTCGTATTGGTGCACTACAAGAAAACAAGGCATTTGCAACGGAAAAACGCATTGCAATTCCGTTGCAAATCGCTCTTTGCGAGATCCTTGCAAGCAAACGCATTCCCTTGCAAATCGTTAGTCGCAAATAGAAATTCCTTGCAAACCACTCGCAAATTTGCGACGAAACATTTTCCCTTGCAAATTTGCGAGGAAACTTTAACCGTTGCAAAATTGCAACGGAACTCGTTGCCTCGCAAATATTTGCAACGGTTTATTTTCCCTCGCAAATTTGCAAGAGATAATATTTCATCGCAAATTTGCAAGAAAGTCTGTCGTCGCAACTTTGCAACGATAAATATTTCCTTGAAAATTTGCAAGGCATTTTCCGTTGCAAATTTGCAAGCATTTTGCGTGTTATTTATTTTTCTTGCAAAATCACAAAAATAATAAAATAATTTTTTTTTTAATAAATTACATTTTGAAAATAAAATTCTTAATTAAATTATAAAATTATCTAAAATATTATTAAAATAAAAAAAAATTCAATATTCATTACAAAAACATTTAAAACACAAACACACATAAAGTTTTAACATCCATTACAAAGATAAAAAAACAAACTAAATAGCATCAGATTCATCATCATCTCCAGAACCATGAGACATGCCTCCCGAGTTTTCAGACTGAAGAATGTCCGCCACGGTAGAGTCTTTACTAGCTAAATAACGAACAACATCATTCAGCTTCCCGATTTCATTTCCCTGGCTCTGAAGCATAAGAGCTTGTTCCTTGATGATCTTCTTCAAAGACTCGGACTCAGACTCGGAACCGCTAGAAGGAAACGAAGCAGGAACAGATCCTAAAGATATACTTAGAGAACCCACTCCATACATTCGTCCCTTTTTGCGGGGAGCAAACTGCATAAAAAATCCGAGAGATAAATATCAAAGAATACTTAAAAGAAATTATGATTGAGAACAGTAATAAATTACCTCACAATAGATCTTGTTCTTTTCCATTGGAGAGAGGCCGCCAGAACTTGTGCTCTCGGGATCATCACTAGCCGCCTGAGTTAACTCTTGAAATTTAGATGTCACGTCATTGTAGAGCTGCTCAGCTTTGCCGTCAACGAAAGATCCATCCGGGTTTCGTTTAGTGATCTTGAGAACCCCAATCAAGTCTGGAATAGAACATCCAGTTTCCTCAGCCTACAATTTAAAAAAAAATAGTCAAAACATTAAAAAAATCAAGATCACAACTTAGAGAAAATATGCAAATTCAAATCACAATTTAAATGAACTAAGGAAAAAAAAAAGCTTACAATTACTCGCGCACGGGCCTTGAAGGAAGTCTGACCTGAACGATGCTTAGACGGTCCATGTCCATCAGGGTCAGAGTAACGGGCTGCCTGACTGTTACAACTCCGGACTTCTGTGCCTAGATCTTGCCAATAGGCGACGAGACCAGCCCAAACATTTGGATCAAACCACAAAGGCATAGCTGCATTACCTTTTGTCCGCCAGCTACTCTTCCACCGACTAACTTGGCGAGACATTTGGACCTTCAATTTCGCCTCGAAAGATTGGCGAACGAGGTTTGTTATACCGAAATCCCAATGATACATTTGCTGACATGATGCAAAAACAAATTAATAGACAGTAATGAAGATAAAATTAATTTTGTACAGAAGTTTAAATTGAGAAAAAAAAAATGAATTACCGCAAAGGATTCAAACCAACGTCTCACAACATTCCCAGGGGTTTGCTTCCAATTAGCATGCGGTTCTTTGAAATCTCTTTCAAAGATTTGACGGACCGATGCAGCAACGCTCCCGTCGACATCAAACCTATCACAGAAAATTAAAGGCAATTCAGAGAATTCAATTACAAAAAATAAAATATTGTAATTAATTAAAATGAATTATAATGAAAAAAAAACTTACCAAACCGTATTTGGAGGCCGATCCGGATGTAGGTGAGGAAGACAATCATGTCCAGGACTAGCCAAAATCATATTGATTGTCACTAAATCTGCCACAGGGATCGGGGCAGGAGCAGGAGCTGGAGCAGGAGCGGGAGCGGGAGCAGGAGCGGGAGCGGGAGCAGGAGCAGGAGCAGGAGCAGGAGCAGGAGCAGGAGCGGGAGCTGGAGCGGGAGCTGGAGCAGGAGCTGGAGCGGGAGCTGGAGCGGGAGCAGGAGCTGGAGAGAGAGCTTGCATCTGGCTGTTAGGAACAGCCGAACTCTCAGCCATCTGGGAATTAGAAGAATTACCCGGATTGGTATGACGGGATGAACTCTTCCTACTACCAGAACTCTTCCTACTACCAGCAGATAGATACCGGCTGTAATCATTTCCTGACATCTACAAAGAAATAAAATTAAAAGTTTAATATAATTATTTAAAATTTAGTAACTGTAATTAAACCTAATGGTACAAAAACAGACTGAACCATAACAAATAACAATAACCTAAAGTGATAATTAAAATTGTAAGCATAATCATAACAAAACATAAAAGACAACCACAAAAATTTAAACATAACCATAAACTAAATAACTACAACCCTAACCAAAGACATAATCATTAAAAATAATCTTAAACATAAACGAAAATCAAAATACTAAGCATAACACCATAACAAAACAAAAACAATACACACAGAAATTAACCATAACCTAAATAATTAAAACGCTAACCACAGGATCATCAAAAATTCATAACCTGAACTAATAATTAACATTTAAGCTGATAATTAACCCTAAAATAAACAGAAATAATAACCCCAAAAGACAGAGAGAAAATGACGGTGGCTTAGTATTCTGGCGAGGACGAGATCCGGCAAGGTCGAGATCCGAGGAGACGAGTTCCGGCGAGACGAGTTCCGGCGAGACGAGTTCCGACGAGACGAGTTCCGGCTAGGACGAGATCCGGCAAGGAGCAGCGGAAAGGAGATACCACGAGAGAGAGACCGGCGACCAGGCGGACAGGGAGACCACGAGAGAGAAGACCGGCGAGAAGGGGAGGAGAGACCACGAGAAAGAGAGTCCGGCGAAGAGGAGAGACAGAGAGAGGGTGTTTGGCGAGGTCAAGATCCGGCGAGAAGGAGACCAGAGGCGTAGACAGAGAAGACCAGAGGTGTTTCCTCTTTCTTTTTTTTTTTGACGGCCAAGAGAAATGGAGAAGAAGGGTTAAGAGTTCTTATATATTGACCTAATTGTCGACGCAAAACACTTGCAAAACGCTTGCAAATTGCGAGCAAATTGCAACGAAAGTCCCTTGCAAATTTGCAAGTGTTTTGCAAGTATTTCCCTTGCAAATCCCTCGCAAAGTGTAAAGATTAACGTGTCAAGGGTTTCGAAAAGTTTTTGCAAGTGTTTAAGTTAATGTGTTTTAGGGATTCTTTAGGGTTTGGGTATGTGGTTCGAAGAGTGCTCGCACTTCCCTTGCAAAATTGAGAGGGATTTGCGATGATTCCCTTGCAAATCCCTCGCAAAATGTTTAATTAAATGTGTTTTAGGGATTCTTTAGATTTATGTAAGGACTCAAAGAGTTTAAAGCACTCACTACATTGTGATAGTGAAAATATTGTTAACGGTAAAAAATTATCTAAAATTTTTAAAATCGCATATTGTCAACGTATTTTCATAAGTTTAGTGTCGATATACATTAAGTATAATCAAATCTCTTTAATTGGGTTTTTATATACGATCTTGATTAAATATATAAAATTGTATATTGTAGTACATTTGAATTGTTTTAAGTCTCTATTAACAGTGTTATCTAATACTAAAATTATGACGAAACCCTAAAAAGCTTAATTCTTAAACCTTAGCAATGAGAATGACTTGCATGAGAATTGCACGGAAAGTGTGAGTCTCATGCAAAACCGTTGCACATGCGCGAGTACTTTGCGAGGAAAGCTCCCATTTCCTCGCAGATCCGTTGCAGATTTGCGAGCACTTTGCGAGTAGCTCTTGCAATGCCCTCGCAATTCCGTCGCAAAATCAGTTTAAAAAAAAAAAAATATACATGAAAATTCAGCATACATGCGACATTTTATTTAATCAGACTCATTTTCAGACAAATTTCCACTATCACTAGTTTCAGCCTCATCATTTGTGGTGTCAACTTCGTCAGCTTCAGCATCAAACTCGTCTTCTTCTGAACCGGATCCTTCAGTGGAATCATCAACAATGACTTCTACTTGTTGGTTATTTGGATCGATGTGTATGATATTCTCTGTTGATTCAGTTGGGACGGCCAATTCAACAACTCTTTCGGCTTGCATAGCGACATCGTCAATTTCTCCTACAACTATACGCCCACGCGGATTAACTTTAATCACTGCTAACCACCTTTCACGTTTTTCTCTAATCCTTGGATATGGAAGAAAACACACTTGATCTGCTTGTGATGCAATGCAATAGGGCTCAAATTTTGCATAGCGTCTATTTGCATTGACATCGATCACCCCAAAGTTATTTGTTCGAACTCCTCGGCCACTCATTGGATCATACCAATCACACTTAAATAATACACATTTTAAGTTGATGGTGCCCGGATAAGTGACTTCTATGATCTGTTGCAATATACCGTAGAAGTCAGTTTCACCTTGGACTTGGATTCCAAAATTTGCAGTTGATCTCTTCGACCCGTGTGTGTACGTATGAAAAGTGTATCCACGAGTAAAGTACATTGGAGCAGTAGTGATCTTAGCAATTGGTTCTTCAACGAATTCATACAACCATTGCGGAATTGGTTTGTCATGACATCCATTTTTCACCTGCTCAAAATATATAAATATTAAATAATTTTATTTTAATTTTTAAAAGACTAAAGATTCAACGTACATAGTATTGTAACCACCCAGGATAATCTCTTTCGTTCAACTGCTCATAATCCTTTTCTTCTAAATTAGGATAGTGTTCTCGAATTTGTAAGTTGAATATGCTGCATATAAGAATAGATAGTTATTTGTTAGGACTATATGTAAATATAAAACCAATGTAACCAACAAAATTATGATATATGTTCAATGTGTAATAGTACCTTTCAAACTCCTCTAAGTATTCAATGTTTCGCATAATATAAACGTGAGCCGCACGAGCATGTCCATGATCTTCCCACCAAACTTCTTTCACTTTCCCAGCAAGTCTTCCAATATGACAAAATAAGTCAGGAATGTCTTTAGCAAGATATGAAGGTGCAACTCCTCCATCATCATATCGTCTCGGAACGGTCTTCTTTGTTCTAACGGTTGGACTAAAGTAGTAGGATGTGAAGTGGGAAGTTTCAACCGTTAAACTTCCTGCAACTATCGAACCCTCGACTTTGGCAAGATTTTTGGCAAACTTTTTGAGATATCCCATGAATCTCTCAAATACATACATCCATCGGAATTGCACAGGGCCTCCAAGAGCTGCTTCAAGAGGTAGATGAATCATGAGATGTTCCATAACGTCAAATAAAGATGGAGGGAAGACTTTTTCCAAATTGCAAAGCAAAATCGGAATATTCTTGGCTAACAACTCGATCCCATCCTCAGTCAATGTCCGTGTGCATAAATCCCTAAAAAATACTCCAATTCCTACAAATTCATCATCAAACAAAACATATTATTTCAATTAACACATAAAATAAATTAATATTTCATTTTAAAAATCACTTTTATTACCGGCTATTGCTTCATGGACGTGTTTGGGTAATAACTCTGTCATTGCGAACGGTAGGAGCCGCTGCATGAAAACATAACAATCATGACTCTTCATACCTGAAATTTTTTGTCCATGCTCGATGCATCTTGAGAATTTTGACACATATCCATCCGGAAACTTTACATCAGAATTTACTCAATCGAACAACTTTTGTTTCGCCATCCCAGATAATCTAAAATTCGGAACTGGTAATTTTCCTTCTCTTGTCACATGCAGCTCTGGTCTTGCACATAACTCTGGCAAATCCAACCTCGATTTCAAATTATCCTTACTCTTTCCCTTGACATTCAAAATAGTGTTCATAATATTCTCAAAAACATTCTTCTCTATGTGCATCACATCAAGGTTGTGCCTTAAGAGATGATCTTTCCAATATGGAAGTTCCCAAAATATGCTTTTCTTATGCCAATTATGAGATATTCCATACCCGTCTGCCATGTTAGCTGGAGTGTGCCAATTTCCCCCAACTTTACATGTTTCATTAGCACCGTAATACTCAATCTGCTCTAACAAATATTCTCCTGATTGCATTACTGGGGGACGACCATGCACTACCTTGTTTTTCCTAAACAATTTCTTGTTCTTCCGATATGTATGATGCGGCGGAAGAAACCTACGGTGACAATCAAACCAACATGACTTCCTTCCATTTTTCAGCTGAAAAGCATCCGACCTATCCATACAATATGGACATGACAATCTTCCATGCGTGGTCCAACCCGATAACATTCCATACGCAGGAAAGTCACTAATTGTCCACATAAGCACTGCACGCATATTGAAGTTCTGCTGCTGCGAGTAATCCCATGTCTGCACCCCACAATGCCACAACACTTTCAACTCATGGATCAAAGGTTGCAGAAAAACATCAAGTGCTCGCTTTGGATGTTTTGGACCAGGCACTAGAATACTCAAGAATAAAAATTCTCTTTGCATGCACATATCTGGAGGGAGATTGTATGGCGTCAAGATGACAGGCCATAAAGAGTATTGCCTTCCGGACATACCAAATGGACTAAATCCATCTGTGCATAGGCCAAGATAAACGTTTCTACACTCACTCGCAAAGTCGGAATATACGGTTTGAAAGTGTTTCCATGCCTTAGCATCTGAGGGATTTGTAATCTCGCCATCTTTCACCGAATGTTGGGCATGCCATCTCATCGACGCGGCTGTCCTTTCTGAGTGATATAAACGCTTCAATCTATCTGTGATCGGTAAATACCACATACGTTTATACGGCACGGGATTCCTTCCTGTGGTTTCTTGAAATCTTGGCTTCTTACAAAATCGGCATTCCTTCAGTTTTTCATCATCTTTCCAGAAAATCATGCAGTTGTCAACGCATACATCAATCATTTCAGATGGTAGACCAAGACCCGCAACTAGCCTCTGAATTTCATAGAAATTATCGGCAGCAAGATTACCTTCTGGTAGATACTCATTAATGAGTTGAGCCCACGAATCCATGCACTTCTCATTTAAATTATGATCACTTTTAATTGTCATCATCCTAGATGCTAGTGATAATCTAGAAAGCCCTTCTCTACATCCTTCGTAGATGGGTTCATTGGCAGCGTCTAACATATTATAAAACCGTTGTGCGTCTATGTTAGGTTCTTCCCTACTACTTTCAGGAATATCAACTTCGTGCAATGCATCTGTGACCATATCATGATACATATTTCCCTGATGCTCATACCCATCCCCCATATTATTTCCAAACCTATTTTGCTCATACCCATCACCCGCATTATTTCCAAATATATTTGGCTCACGAGGATCATGATAATAATTAGCATTATAACTTGGTAGTTCAAATCCCTGCCCCGTACTACTACTTGATGCACCTTCCCCATGTAAAAACCATATGTAGTAGTTTGGTCTAAATCCTCTATTAAATAGATGCCTCTTCACAGTATCTATTTCTAAATATGGCTCATTCTTGCATTTTCTACATGGACAGAATATTTTACCATTTTCCCTTGCGAATGGTTGATTAGTTGCTTGTTGTAAGAAACCCCGTAGCCCAGCCCGATACTCTTTCGTCACTTCACCAGTCTCCGGATCTTTATGATTGTACATCCATGCCATTTTTCATGTTCCGGTGCCATTTTTCTCTCAATTTCTTTTTTTTTCTTCCCAAATTTTTTTTTCACGTAAAACTCACGCCATTATAGTTCTCTCAACTTTTTTCTTTGTATTTTTTAAGTTCTTCGAACTACTCTCAGCTGATATATATAGACATTTAAGAAAACTTTGCAAGGGAATCGCGAGAGAATTGCAATAGTATTTGCAACGGTATTGCGATGGAAGTACAATTTGCAAGGGAATAGCGAGAGAAACATATCCCTTGCAAAAATTAGTTAAACATAAAAAAAACGTGTATCACCAACTTATTCGTTTTTTGCGACGAAATTTGCGAGTTTTTAATATATGTCGTAAATTAGTTATACAAAAAAAAAACGTGTTTCACCAAACCTATCTGCTTTTTGCAACGGAATTGCAACGGAATAACATTGCATTGTAATGCACACGCAACGCCCTTGCAAATTTGAAACGAATTTGCGAGGAAGTATACCCTCGCAAATTTGCGACGGTTTTGCGTGGGTTTGGTTATTTCCCTCGCAAATTAGTCGCAAATTTGCGAGGGAAATTTTTAGATGCAAATTTGCGAGAGTTTTGCGAGGCAGGTTTTTACACTCGCAATTCACTCGCACCTTCGCTGCAATTTTGCGAGGAAAATTTTCTCTTGCAATTTTTCCTTGCAAACGGTGTGTTTTCTTGTAGTGGTGGGCTTACAACTCGTTGGGCCAAAAGATTGTCGTTGATGATAGCAGCTGTTGAGCCGAATGCGTTCGCTCGACGACTGATCAACCAAAAGCACTCCCGAGTTGCGCCGAGACATCGACACCCGGATCCGTTAAACCAAGCTGTCGTCATGACTTAATGGGCTGGGCCGTTTATTCTTCGAGCTTTGAGGGATGGCGAAATCCATCCTTTACAGTAAGCCCCCCCCCCCCAGTTTATCGGTGAGCGACGCTGTCTTGAACTCGATGAATTCGGAGGTTAATGGTCAGAGAGAATAGACGGTTTGTCGTGACGACATGGTGCACAGCCGACGGGTCGTACGTCGCCTCTTCGCCTCGCGAGGTGGGCCGTTTGATCTGGTTTTGGTCGAACCGGTTTTGCTTGGATAATTCCGGTTTAATCTTCACCCAACTGTTTGATCCGGGTTAGACCCGATTATTACGGGAAGTTGATGCGACGCGTAGGTCTCATGAGCAAATAGGCATTCTTTCGAGACCCGTGTGGGCCCATGTAGACCTAATGATGACGGCTTGGGAGGTCGTGCCGCTTCTGTCCTATAAATTTCCCTCCTCTTCTCATTTTTCTCATTCTTCTCCGCATACTCATGTATTTTCTCTCTCTAGATTGTTGTTGTAAGATATATAGTGTTATGTCGTCTGAAGGGAGGTTGTCTCGTAAACAGAAAGGAAAAGCAGTTGCTACCGAATCTAGTCCTGCAAGAGATGCGGACGGGACTCCGCTCGATGACTTCGAGCTGGTTCATCACAATGCGATGATGGATACCCGCAGTATGGGACTGTCCCAGAGGTTATTGGTCTCCGAATCGGCGCGTATGCACCAAAGAGAAATGGTAAGGACCGTGACGGAGGCACAAATTTGTGCGAGAGACGGTCAAGAGGGTGAGAGGGACGGGACTCCTCCTGCTGGCTTTGTGCCAATATGTTACTATCCCGGGGGAATTTTTGAGGAACTCCGATCCTTTTCACCCGAGTTGCTGCGTTCCCTGGAGGCGAGAGGCCAAACTTGGGGAAACGTTCTTAGGACGCGATCGACTGTTGGGAGTGTGAAGAGGTTTTTAAGGGAATGTAGAGGAGTCAGAGTGACTTTCCTCATTCCCACAGAAGAACAGAGACCATGGTCGCCGCCATTTGGTTTTCAGTGCGTCTACGAATCTTACTTCTAGGACGACACAGAGTTGTGGTTCCCGATCCCTCGGTTTGTCACTTCGTATGCGAGGCGACGAGATGTGGCGATAAGCCAATTTTTGAATGGTTCGTGGTGCCTCGTAGTTGCTCTGATGGTCGTGGCGGCTGACATCGACGTTACCCTAAATGTCCGTGCTTTCAAAACGTCTGTCAATCCTCTGGATGAAGGCCTTTGGTTGGTTAAGATGCGACCAAACTACAACGTGGTGAAAGGGTACCCGAACAAGAAGGTGGACTGGCAGAGGACTTATTTTTACATTAAGTATGATGATTCCGCCTTCGAGGATCCTCCGGACAACGATTATCGCGTGTTGTGGAACGCTTTGCTTGGTAGAATACCTTTGTTAGCCCGTATCGAGTCTTCGCATACTAATTATCCTGTTTCTTTTCCTTGCAGCTGATAATTCGACTTCGCGTGAATATCCAGAGGATTTTTTGCCGAACGGTCGTGCCATAGCGGGACTCAGACAAGAGCATTGGGAAAACATTACCAGGGATAGAATTCGTCGATGTGTCGACCGAATTTCTATTAGTAAGTTTTTTTTTTTTTGCTTGCTGCGATACCTCGCCTTCTTTCTTCGTGCATAATTTTTGTTTTCGATTGGTCGCAGGGGATTGGAGCTCTATCTACATTCCCGCGTTGAACATTGTCAAAAGGAAGATTTCGCTTTTCACCAGAGATGAACATCGAGAGATCAACGTTTCAAGAGGGATAAGGGGACTTCCTGACTTAAGCGCTATGATGGCTTCTCAACTGGGCATGTCGAGG
The DNA here is from genome assembly GCA_012274485.2 of Sinapis alba. Classification (NCBI taxonomy): domain Eukaryota; kingdom Viridiplantae; phylum Streptophyta; class Magnoliopsida; order Brassicales; family Brassicaceae; genus Sinapis; species Sinapis alba. The sequence continues at coordinate 23,618 of MU105728.1, read as the reverse complement.
CCCGAGCCGGTGGACCCTCCTAGCGAGACGAGAGTCGTTGAGACGACTGAGGCAGGTCTTAGGCGACAGGATCTTTCACCTGTCGCCGTTGCTGCTCCCTCTAAGAAGAAGAGCAAAAAGAAGAGGTCTCGCGACGATCTTCCCATTCGCAAAGTTCGTGAGACGTCTCTTGAAGGGATCGATGCTGCCGGACAGGAGAATGTGACCGAACCGCCTAGGGAGAGGAAGAAGAAGAAACAGCCGAGCAACGGGCGGTCTCCCTCGAGAGAGGAGCCAACCCCGAACCTACCCCTGGGAGACAAACTGACCAATGTATCTCCTCTGGATCCACTTCACCTGAGAAAAAGGCCGAAGATAATGAATGAACATGGAGTGGCCGTTCTCAAGGTCCCTCCTGTCGTTCTTCAGATGCTGTCACTATCCCGAATGTCGCCGAAGGCCCTACTCTGCCGACTCTCGGGACATCCACCAGTGGCGTTCTGGTATTAAAGAAGGTCTTGAGGGTCGTGTTCCCGGAATATGTCTCGTTTCAGTATGATGGGCTGACTCCGCTCATATATGTTCCGCACAAATGCACATAATTGGTCAGTCAGATCAGGGGCGGGCCAAAATCCCTCCCGCCTATGGTGGATTTGGTCTTTAAGGATGAGTACGTCGATGCCGCTCGTACCAAATTGCTGGTAAGGATCTCCTTGCGGCTCCCTCATTTTATTTATGTATTTTTACAAGTGTTCATTGATTCTGACTCCACTGTTACCGTGTTCTGTACAGTGATGGGAGCATGGACTTCGTCATCGAGAAGTATAACGCGGCCCTGAAAGAGGCGCTCGCGGGCTCGGAGAAGCTGAAGGAGAAGATGACGGTGAAGGGCAGATTCTATCATAGAAATAAAGCGGAATGGGAGGCCGCGTACAAGGAAATGGCCGCAAAAAGTAAACGAGCGATTGCTCGGAGGAAAATTCACCAAGAGTGAGCCAACGTTGTTGAGGCCGATCTTCGCGCTGCTCAATCTACTATTTCGGCTTTAGAGATGAGGACGGGCGGGCTTGAGGAGAAGATAGGGTTGGGGACCGAGGCGCACTAGAAAGAACTGGATCGGTTGCGAGAGTCTCGCTTCTTCAAGGTTACCAAAGAGCGAGTGAGGGTCGAGACTGAGATGATCGCGAAATGCAACAAGAGTTTCACAAGCATTCGCGATTATCAAGCAAGCCGCTCCTCGTTCAACATGATGCGACTGCTTCAGAGTCAGGCATTGGGTACGAGGAAATACCTCGAAGCCTTGAAAGCTGGTTGTCGCGATATTCCTCAGGAGACGATTGACATGTTCACTGCTCAAGAGAAGTAGTTCGAGGAAGAGGCTTTGAAGCTGGACATCGGCGAGATCCCCGAGGCTAACTTATCTTTGTCCGCGCTCAAACTCGATTCCCAGTTCGTCAATGAGCGAGTTATGGGTTGTCTCGATCCATTCGGGTCGAACGCGAGTCTGATCGATGCCAGAACTGCCGCGTCCCTCCATACACCAAGTGCTTCTCGCGAGCATAATATCGAGACCCCGACTCCCGAGTGTCAGTCTGTTGAAGAGAACGCGGCGCTCGCTCCAAATGCAGACCAGTCGGCGATCCTCCTACTATGGAATACTTCAGCGGAGGGTCAAGGAGAGGATCGGGAAGAGGAGCGGAGTGTGAACGGTCGAGAGGAAGAAGTCATTGAAGACAATGCTAAGGGAGCGACCGAAGGTCAGAACGCGACGAACCGCGAGGCTTCGCAACCTCCGCCTTCACCCGATGCAAATGTGGATAGGTTGGGAAGCTTAGAAGGGGCTTGTGTGGGCGAATATGGAGGAGCCTCCCAGGTCGGGAGTCAGGATGCTGGTGAGGAGTAGGTTAAGCACGCTGAGGATTTAGCTGGAGATGCTTGAGGAGTGCCTCCAATTTTTTTTGTACTTAGACTTTTTCTTTGCTATGTATGTTGCCTTGTCTTCGAAAGGCCTTCCTTGTTTTATTTTCAGAACTCATTGTCACTTTGTTTTTGGAAACCGTCATTTTCTGTCTGTTTAATTGTTTTTCTTTTTATGATTTTATTCAGTAAGTCGCTAAATTCTTTTAGGACTTAGAATGGTTTTTACTTAAGTAAACCATGAATCGGTCAGCCGTCCTGATTTTGGTTTGGATTATCGGACAAAATAACTAGGCCAACTCGTCGAAATGTTGTCGTTCAAGAGAACGAGAATCATTGGAGTTTTTGACTGTTTGGTCGATGTAATTTGTTTTTGTGTCCGATTTAATCCATTTTCCGACTGTTCGTTATCCAGTTCTAGGCCGTTAAGTTCTTTTGTGCATTTAGACCATTACCGAGACATCGGCTAGGGAATCGCCAAAAGTGGACAACCTAGGATCAGTTTTTTGAAATGGTGACGGTTCTAGATCGATTTCAAAGTAACTTCCAAACATTCGGTCGGCCAAACTTTACTTGGTGAGTCATGAAATATACGAGAGTCATCATTTCGATCGTATCGGCTGATGCCATGATACGACCGAGTCCCCGCGAGAGTGTGTTTGATCAAGACATGCTCGATGGTGGGGTGCGAGTGCCGGTACGTTCGATGGAGAGGCCGGAGCATGCTCGTGTTGGCATTGCAAAAGTGATGTGCGTTCGCTCGCTCACTCTAGGGACATACCTCTTGAAGGAGGAATTCTTTTATAGCTGAACCTGGCAAGGTTGCCTACGTTCCCTTCGCGGGGGATCAAGCTATTCGTAGTTCTTGTTTTCGAGTGAATGTGGTTATAGAGGGCATTCACTCGTTTTTTTGGAGTAAAAGTGGCTATAGAGTGCATTCACTCGGGTTATTTTGGAGTGAAAGTGGTTATGGAGCGCATTTACTCTTTTTTTTTTTGGGAGCTAACATGACACGACGGTCGTTCGCTCGAAAAAAGGTCTGAGTGTTCGTTCAGGAGAAAAAGAGTCGAAGATGCTTTGAGTTCCAAGCTCGTGGCAGTGCTTACCCAGTTGATGTCTCAAGGCGGTAGACTCCGGGCTTGATTATTTCGATGATTTTATAGGGTCCCTCCCAGTTAGCCCTGAGTTTTTCAGCCTTCCATTTCTTGGTATTTTCAAACACTTTTTGGAGGACGAGATTGCCTAGCTCGAGAGGCCGAGACTTAACCTTCTTGGTATAGTAGCTCTCGATTTGGTGTTGGTAGTTTTGAATTCGAAGTAACGCTTGGTCGTGCTTCTCTTTGATGTCATCTAGTGCGTCGAGAAGCATATCACGATTAAGTTCGATGTTTTGTGCCATTTTGGAACGGCGCAAGCTGGTCATGTTTACTTTGGCGGGTGCCATTGCTTATATTCCATAGGCCATCGAGAACAGTGTGGCTTTCGTCGCTCCGCGAGGAGTTATTCTGTGGGACTATAGGATGTCGTCCAGTTCATCGGCCCAACAGCCCTTCTTTAAGTCAAGTTTTTTCTTCAATCCGTCGATGATGGTTTTATTAGTGGACTCGGCTTGACATGTTGAGGCGGATACACCATCTGTCGTAGAACTCTCTGAAGTTGTGCGAGATGAATTGGGATCCGTTGTCGGTTATTATTTCATAGGGAAGTCTGTGCCTTCAGATTATATTCTTCCAAACGAACTTTTGCACCTCCTTATCGGTTATCATAGTGTATGCCTCGGCTTCCACCCATTTGGTGAATTAGCATTGAACCTATTATGTCCATACCCCATCGCATGAATGGGTATTGTGCAGTTAAGGTGTGGAGCAGTTCCGTCAGGCTATGGATGGTGGACGCATGTCGCTGGCACTTATCGCACTTCTGGACGTAGGACTCGCAGTCGGCGTTCATTGTTGGCCAGTAAAAGCCATGATTCCTGACTTCTAATGCGAGGGCTCGCCCACCTGAGTGATTTCCTCCGGCGCCTTGGTGCATTTCAGCCATGACGAGTCTTGTCTCATCATCGGAGATGCATTTAAGGAGTACTTTTGTCGTGGTCCATCGATGAATTCTCCCTCCATGACGAAGTAATGCGCGCTACGTCGCTTGAGTCGCCGTGCAACCCATTTCTCGGGAGGCAAATTGTTCTCGGCAAAGTAGTCGATGAACTCCTTTCGCCAGTCTTGATCTTGGTTTTCCTTTGCATGAGGATCTGGTTCATCGATTTGCATTACATCGGTGACGGATGCGGAATAACCATCTACTCAGTATTGTGTCGATACTTGGTCTCTGGATCTTGTGTATTGGGATCGTTCGCGTCACTTGGTCATGCAGCTTACTTCCGAGGGCGGCGAGGGTGTCCGCGCATATGTTTTCCCCGCGGGAAACCTTTGTGAGTTTGAAAAAATCGAATTCCCGCGTGAGTTCATGGACGAGCTTGAGATACGCGTCCATCCACTCGTTCCTTACATCATAGTCGTCGAGGTACTGGCTGACAACGAGTTGAGAATTGCAGTAGGCACTGACTCGCTTGGCTTTGACTGCTTTGGTGAGGCGGAGTATTGCGATTAGAGACTCGGCTTTTTTGTTTGACGTAGGGATGCTAAAGCTGAGTGATTGCCTGATGAGTTCGCCTGTGGGCGACTGTAGTTGTACGCCTTCCCCCAGACCTTTGTTCGTGGATGAACCGTCTACGTGCAGTATCCAGTTTCTGATTGGTAGGACCAAATCTTGTTCGAGTTCTGGTGTTAACTCGATTAGAAAATCGGCGAGGACCTGCGACTTGGCTGCCGTTCAGTTCTTGTATACAACATCGTTCTCACTGAGTTCCATGGCCCACTTGGCTGCCTTTTGGTTCTGCATTACCATTCAGAGAGGTTGGTTATAGAGTATCTCGATCGTGTGTGATTGTAAGTATGGTTGAAGTTTTGGCGCCGAGGTCTTGACGGCGAGAGACATTTTTTTGAAGGTTGTATATCGCGTCTCTGGCTCGGTCATTCGCTTGCTAATGTAAAAAATAGGCTTTTGCTCGCCTCGGTCTTCTCGAATAAGAACACTACTGACCGCTGAAGATGTGACGGCTATATACAATGACAGAGTGTCGCCATCTTTGGGTTTCGATAGGACCAGAGGAGTAGTGAGATAATGCTTCTGCTGATTGAATGCTTTTTCGCATTTCTCGTCCCAAACGAACCTCTTATTCCCTCGCAGGACTTCCATGGTGTCACCGAGTTTATCAGCGAACATCCGGTTGACGAGGCGCTGGTAAGTCGCGCTTGCATTCTTAAGGCCGAAGGACATTACTTTGTAACAGTAAGTCCCTTTGTTCGTTATGAAGGCCGTCTTCTCGCGATCATCCGGATGCATCTGAATAGGTTTGAACATTGGATCGATGTTCAACTCGTGAGAAGTCACCGCGGGATCGATTCCTTTCATATCGGAAATTGCCTAAGCGAAGGTCGAGGCGTTTGTCCTGAGAAAGGTGACAATCTTCTAGTGCATCTCATCGGAGAGGAAGGCTCTGATGCACACGACTTTTGACGGGTCAGATCCATCAAGGGGTACTTCCAGGATTTCTTCCTCCTGAGGATGGATTTTACGGGTTAGTTTGCGACCGAGTTGACGAGAGAGGTTGATTGCTGCAATTTTACTGTGGCGATTAGTAGTTCTCTCGCGGCTTTTTGGTCACCTCAGATTATCTAGGTCGCACCATCCCTTCCGGGAAATTTGATGCATTGATGGTAAGTCGATGGTACGGATTCCATGGAATGCAACCATGGAGTACCGAGGATTGCGTTGTAAGGCGCTTTTGCGCAAATGACGGAGAATTTGATGGTTCTGGTCATGTCGCCCGCGTAGACCGGGAGACGTAGTGTGCCAATTGTCTGTTCTGAGGTTCCGTTGAAGCCAGTTAGAGTGCGCGAGGAGGGTTTCATGTCCCGCAAGTCAATCCCCATCTTGTCAAGTGTATCTTGGAAGATGAGATCGACTAAGCTGTCAGTATCGACCATAACTTTTGTGACCTAACACTCGCCAATTCCAATGTCAATGAGGAGCAGATCGTTATGCGGCGTGTGGAGGCCATGAGTGTCGATTGCCGAGAAAGTGATCTAATGATCATTCTAAACCTGCAAAGGCCACTTTTGTGAAGTAGTTGCTTTGTGGCTTCGAGATGACGTTGCAAGTCAGTCTTTTTGGAACGACTAAGTTTGATGCGCATATTGTCGGATTTTGAGTTGAATTGATCACATAGGTCGACTATCTGAGATTTGAGGCTCGTTCCCTCGATTTTTCGCACTTTAGATTGGTTGATAGTCGTGCGAAATTTTGCACACTTCGACAGACCGCCTGCGTCCGTCGCAAGTATTGCAGTCTTTCGCTTTAATAGGAAGTGCAGATCTCCAGAATCTGTCGTTGCGTCGAGAGATCGGTTTATTCCCTGCTTTGTTTTGTAGTGAAGGTTGGGGATTGCGAGCGGCACTTCATCGTCTGATGAGTCGCTGCGATGGGCGAGTATTACTTCTACTCATTGCCGGTTCCTTGGTTGTTCCTTGTCAGTGGAGTCGGTCTCGGGAGTCAAGTTGTTCACGGGAGCTCTTCTGGGACTTGCCCGTCCCTCGTTTTGGGGGGATTTGGTTTGAGATTTTTGAGCTTTCTTTTCCTTGTTTTTATTCCAACTTTTAGAGTTTTTTGGCTTTGCACATGGGGCTTTATCTCAATTTTGCCGTTATCGATCGATTCGAGGAAATTTCCAAAAAGGACTTTGCACTCCTTCGTGTCGTGTGACTTGACTCTGTGATACGAGCACCACTTGTCGGGTTCAGCAGGATTTGAACTTGTTGGCTCGGAGGAGTTTGATGGTTTCTGGGCGGAGTCTTGATCCCAGTGATTCCATCCCTTCTCTCGCAGGATGACAGCGAAACCTAGGGGCTCTTCTTCGTCGACAGTGCTCACATATCCTTTCTTCTGAGTAGGTTTCCACCCAGAGGAGTGATGCCGAGGTTCCGGGCGTGTGTCGCTCGCTCGGGCGGACGCCTGCTCTCCTGCTACTTCTTTGGCAGCCTTTGCTGTAACACCCCCACACCGTCCTAGACATATGGTCAATCCACCGGCCAACAATCAAAAAAGAATATGATCGATAGACCAACCAACACCCAGGGTTAGAGATGAAAGAGCCAACCGGCCAGCCAACAATCAAACAAAAACATGACTGACCATCCAACCCAACACCATGGTCCAGAAGCGCTACGTGACGGGCTAGGGACAATCCGATCCGAGTCGCAGAAATTACTCCGCAACATAGACAAGTTCATCCACTAACTCGTCCCACTAAATCAAGGCCTAAGGCTTTGCAACCCGTACCAAGAGTTAATGGTTCTGTTAGATCGAGGCCTAAGGCTTTTCAACCCGTACCAAGAACTAACGTTATGTTAGACCGGACTAGTCAAATATCAGAGTACTCATGATGCGCATGAAAAACAATTCCTTTATTAATTCAAGAAATATCTATACATTTATATATTCAAGACTGGCGCCCGGCCTAATGCCAATCGAGTTAACTAACACAATTCATAATACCGTTTACAAAAGGCATGAAAATCTACTCTGGTGGTCCTAACGTTCACCACCAAGCTATCTGATCACCCTTACCTAAATCTACCTGTAAAAAGGACAACGGAGTTGGATGAGTAACCTAATGTTACTCAGTGAGCTGGTGGCCTCTATCCGCAACCTAGTAACTAACCCATACAACCCAAAATAACAATCAATCTAACCCTAGCAAGCAATTAAATCTAAGACTAAACAAACCATTACTAAGTTAGACTCGGCCTTCTGCCATAATCTAACTTCAGGTAACGGGAACCTGCATGTAAACAAGTCAACAACCAATCGACAATAGTCAAAGAGACACCAAGCCTAATCCGGTACCAAACCCGGAATTAAATCTCAATGTTAGAAACCTGCAAGTAAATCAATCAACCGTAATCATAATAATAATATATTATTAACTACGACTCAACTCTAACTTGTAACACCGTATTTTAGTGTTACCACTTACTCCAGGATTCCATAACTCTTTACGACACTCTAACTCAATACACACTCTAACCTTAGCCCTGGTGACTTCGTGTTCCTCCTCATAATCCTCGGCAATATCCTATCTCCCTACCACAAAGGCCAGGAGAAGGAACTTTCAACCGATCGCGTCCCACAGTACCTTCGGGTCACCGCGAGACAGCCCCAGTACCTTCGGGCCATTGCCGGTTGTCACACAATGATCGCAGCCCACAGTACCTTCGGGTCACTGCGAGACAGCCCCAGTACGTTCGGGCCATTGCCGGTTGTCACACAATGATCGCAGCCCACAGTACCTTCGGGTCACTGCGAGACAGCCCCAGTACGTTCGGGCCACTGCCGGTCATTATCTCGTCGTGCAACAACTCAGCCATAGGCCATGACCCCGTCTCTCTGAGTGTTCTTGATCCAGCGAATAAGGGGTTTCCTTGAACCCGCTGGGTACGAGGTCGAGGAAACACTAATCCACCCCTAAACATGCCTAGCAAGGTGGGTTACACACAAGCTATATGGCATCACTCTCTAACTCTACAACACTAACAACTCGTACAAGTGATCCGGCCTATATGACCTAGGATTCTTGGTACTATCATCTAATAAACTAAACAACAAATATCATAATAACTCAATCAGTTAGTCACTCCCTTACCAAGAGCTGACTAACCTCAATCAACAAGATTAATTAAATAACAAGCATTTAATTAATCTAACAAGCAATCTACTCAATCAAACCGTTACCCAGCTAGTCCAGCCTCATGCTATGAAACTATCTTTAAAGATAATGGGAATCTGCACTCAACCATATCAACAAGCAATAATAGAAAACATGATGCACCCTAGTCCTAGTCAGGTTATTAACTTAGTCTTAATTCCATTTAATCTCAGCTTAGCCTGTGCTAAACTGAGTCTCGTTTAATAAATAACCCTAAGGACTCTATCATGCATTAGCGTGTGAATTCTACTATATATGCAACTCGATCTATATCCTAAGTTCCAAGTGGAACGCAATCATAACCATAAATTATCCTAAATTCCAAGTGGAATTCAAACAAAACCAACTCAATGTGTTCTATCCCAATAAGCAGCTGGTTGATCGGAGAGAACTTGGCCAAAACTCAATGTACGAGTTGAGTGGACTGGACTAGACTGATCTTGACTTGGACAAAACCTCCCCTGATACTGGTCTGGACATAACTCAACTCGAGCAGAACCTTCTCTATCTTGTGGACGATTCTCGGACTTCTCAGAAGAGTTTCAGAACTTCGACTGATCTGAACCATGTAATTGAACTAACTTTGGATAACACCTCCACTTGATCATCAAAGAATATGAGAGGATTGGTCGGATTGATTTGGGCAGAGCTTCCGCATAACGATCACATAAATTCTTCGATTGGACAGAACTTGCCTTCTCGGTGAAATATCGGTCTTCAGAAATGACCATACTCTTAAAACGACTTTTTCTTTCTCTCTCTCTATCTATCTCTCTATACACGTTTTGGAGTGTCTTTGGTGTGTGTGGAATGAATGAAAACGAGCAGGGGGAGCTGGGTATATATAGTAGTCACCAACCAGTAACGACGCACCACCCAAACGCCTGTGTGTCGTCCCGCATGCTTCCAATTGTATGCGTGGTGACACACGGACGTACACTTACCCTCTTGCATGGTCTCTGAGCATGCCATGAGCCACCTCCACGTCCAGAGTCTCTCAGCATGGCTGGAGTTCATGCATCGCGACACACGAGCCACTGGGTGTCGATACACATGCGCTGGTTGCAGATATGATGACATGTCGTGCTTCTGGGTGTCAAGATGCATGGAACACTTCTTCCTGCGGAGAAATGTCGTGCTACGGTGGACACTCAGCCTGTTAGACAGTTGACACCACGTCCTACACATGTCTCTCACCATGGATGGAGTGCATGCGTCGCGACACACCGCCCTCTGCGTGTCGATCAGCATGCTTCAGTTGCAGATATCGCGACACTTTGTGCTTCTGTGTGTCAAACTGCATGTCTTGCTTTCATGCACAGATACATGTCGTGTTTCTGTTGACACTCAGCTGGTTAGACAGTTTCCACCACGTTCATATCCCTTAGATCAAGCCACCTCGAGCTTCTCGGTTCATTTGATTGATTTTGACCCTTACGGTGAATTTTCAACTTGCGGTCTATCCCAAATATTTTTCCGCTCCTGTTCTGATGCGATGAATATTTTCAATAGACTCCAAATAAATTATGACCTTGACAGAAAATATTTCCCGAGCCTCCAGCTTTCCTGAGAATTTCCATAATATCAAAATTAGGGTTTTCCCGTCATGCTTCGATTTTGTCATGCTTGCTTCCCATCCTGCTTAGTTCCTGTCCTGCTTACGACTTATCATGTCTCCAAAATATATTTTGTTGATACAAAGTAATTCCCAAAAGGTTTGCTCCAAATTCTGACTTTGTCGATCTCGACCATTTTACCCCTTCAGGAGGGTTATTACATTTGCCGTGGTATCCTCCTCCATGCGGATAAAGTTGTGGGAACATGCGATAGCATCCGACACAGACCTCTTTGGGTTCCGGTAGAGGTCGGCGCAGAAATGTGACTTTATGTGGAGGGTGTTCATCAACTATTCTACCACTATGTGGTCAGGGATGTCGACCTTCCAGACGACACTTTTAAACGTTTTCATAAACTCGCGGAGGCTCTTACCGTTGGCGTGAGTGAGGTTCCAAAAGTCTGAGGATGTGGCTTCCTGACAGGAAAATATGATATAGTTCTTGAGAAACGCCGTGGAGAGGTCGTGGAAACAGTCAACGGAGTTTCTTGGAGGCCGGTGAACCAGCTGAGGCCGGTCCTTCAAGGGTCTTGACGAAGAGCTGGCAAAAACCAGCGTCCTTCTCTTCGTCGTAAAAATTCGCGCTCCGCATTGCGATGTTAAATGACGTGTGGACAGACGGGTCGGAGATACCATCGATGGAAGCAGGAGGTAGTGGCGCTAGAGTTGCCATTACCGGAGTGGGAATCAGTTCATGGGTTTCTTGCTCTTCCCTTGAGGAGGAACCGTCGTGACTTGTCGCCATCTTGTCGGCGTTACTTTGCCAAGGGCCCCACGGTGGGCGCCAACTGTTTGATCGGGAAACCATAATGAAAAATGAAACGTGGGTTTAGCAAAGACGTCTTATTAATGGTTGGAAAAGTATTTAGTCGGTTACAAAGGAGAGAGAGACAAGACAAGCAAGAAATCGGAGCTCGGAGAGCTTTCCCGGAGAACTATTACACGGCGAGAAAGAGAGTAAGCCTTAAAACCCTAATCTAGCCGCCTTAGTGTGTATGTCGATTTCGGATACACGTCGCATCCCCTTCCCCTTATATAGTTGCTTCGACGCCTCTTTGTGACCTAGTTCACGTCGTATTGGTGGGCTTTCAACTCGTTGGGCCGAAAGATTGTCGTTGATGATAGCAGCCGTTGAGCCGAATGCGTTCGCTCAACAACTGATCGACCAAAAGCACTCCCGAGTCCCACCGAAACATCAACACCCGAAGCCGTTAAGCCGAGCTGCTGTCATGTTTTAATGGGCCGAGCCGTTTATTCTCCGGGCTTTGAGGGATGGCGAAATCCTCTACAATTGTTCAGTGATAAGGGAAATAAATGAGACGAAGCGTACTCGCAGTGTTCTCTTTAGAAGAAGAGCAGATATTGCTTCCTCAGGTCTGAATTGGATCGAAGAGTGCAAGGTTAATACCAAATTGTGGTGGATTCAACTTCAGAGCCCGTTAAAGGAAACCAAAGCAAATGCACCAACACCACCAGTCACTCCTCAGTCAAACGGTTCAGCATTCCCGTTTTCACTTCAATGGAATAACTATGCACCAGAGATCGAAATGTGCACTTCTTTACCGAAACCGTAACAACAATGATGAAAAGCTCGTTCTTCTTAGCAATGATGTAACTCTCAAGATCAAAGCCATAACTAACAAGATTTATGTGTCCAGTATTTTTTTAAAAACGAAAAAAAAACAAATCACTTTTGTGTAACTGTAGTAACAAGTTTTGGCTTTTGTTTTGGAATCAGGTGTGATTTGCAAGACGACACTTGAGTTCTATGAGAGTTTGAAGAATTCATTGTAGGAGAGGTTTATGTGGCCAGAGAGTTTGCAGAGAGGAAGGACTTGAAGTCATGCAGACAACAAGTGAACTTGTTTTTCTTACAGGAAGAAACCAACGTTCGATGGAGGAAGAAGATGAGAGATTGGTACAACAGCAGCAGCAGCGAAAGGGTTGAAGCTCATATTGCTCCACAACTCTCAATATGGCCACATTCATTGATGATGATGCATCCATCATTATCCTCTATTATCTCATCCATTGTTGTTCTTTCTTTTCAAGTAAGCCAAATCAATTCAACTCGCTGGTAACATGGAATACTTTTTAGAATGATAACATATTCATATTATTGTGACTTGTTATGATTGTGGAATTGCATTTTGTCATCCAACTTTAGTGATCGTCATGTCCCACGAAAATTAGAATATTGGGGTTAATCAACGGTGTGTTTGAATTTTGACCTCATCGTTTGCGAATGTGCTTTGAAATAGTGACTGAGTTACTGTTAAAGGACCCTTCCTTAAGGTGGTAAGACCATCATTATTGGTGGTACCTTAAGGGAGCCCTTAAGGAGGGATGCACGGGGACCGAGGGAGAAAACTTGGGAAAAGTCCTTATCTAAGGACTGTCCCTTAGCTTCTACTGAACAAAAAAAAAAAAAAAAAAAAAAAAAATTCTTAAGGGCCCCAAATTAGGGGACACCTATAATGATGCTCTAATGACTCTTCAAAACATGAAAGCATATATATATCTGAAGGGCCATTTTTATTTCACATAATATTATTAGCTCATTATTTCAATCCAGATGTTAGCATTTGCACAATGCAACATCTTACACATATTCCACCCATGGTGGCTCCATAATTATGCGACACATATTGTTTTGTGGTTTGATTTGATAACAAAAAAAAAAAGAACAAGAGTTGGAAAACGGAATGTTTCTTGAAAAAATAGATGGAAGGAGACAACAGTAGCCGTCAGAAAAGACATACCAATCAACTTTTGTATTTAGAATTAACTTATCATTTTCGGAAAGCATTAATATGTTTGTGATCTAAACTTGTCCATATTACTAGATTTGATTAGTAAAGACCATTTTGATCAACTATAAATAAATAAATGGTTATTTCCGCTTTTTCTTAGTTTAGGAGTTGATGGAATATCATAGACACTACGGTTCGAGGTTCCCACCCACCATGGGTGTAATCATTCTTGCCCACTTTGTCCGAACCATTACTCCTTTTTTGTTAGTTTTTCTAATCTCAAAATCCTAATTGGTTTTGAACTCTTCTCCTACTTGCTAGTAGCTATCTCTTTTTTTGCTTTTCAATTTTTTTTTTTTGTAAGATTCCTTTTCAATTTTGATCAACGCTCACCCGTTCTTTTATAGGTTTCAATTTTTTTTAAAAAAAATATTTCCTATTGCTTTCTTAGACAAGGTTTAATTACATCTTGATTAACAAAACATTTTAGCGTAAGACTTTCTAATAGAATAATTGTCTGTTTTGCCAACAATAATTGTACTAATCTAAAAACTTATCTTGATTCAGAAAGCGAAATCGGTATCAACACAAAACATAGTTGAAAGAGAATCTCGTACAAGGTTATCTGACAATTATATTAGTTGCTTTTAATACATGTTTGATCACAAAATTAGAGAAATTTTTAACATTGTTGAAATTCATCAGTATGGAAAGTGAAAGTTAGCCACTTCGTCGATGTTAACACCATCTTTATTACTTGACAAATAATCTATTGTGAAATTTATATCCAACTATTATAGAACTTTCATACACTTTGTAACCTAAATCAAAGTTTTAAATTCTGCATGTAAGAGTAAGCGCTACAAGAAACATAAGGGCATAACGACTATAATTTATGAATTAGTCGTCGTAAACATCTACTTTACAACTATATTATAATAAAATTAAAAATTGTCATAATGTAATTGCAATTTGCGAACGAAATACATTCATCGTAACATCGACGTACTTATACGACTATTTAAGGACGACATCATATGACGTCATAACATAATTGTTAATTTATGATTGTATTACATTCAAATAATTTGTAACAAAGTAACGACTAATATATACTCCTAAACTATGAGAAAATAAAATCATTTGAAAGGTAAATTTATTTCTTATTATCAATATATATTAATGGATTTTTTTTACTTTGGAAATACAACAAATTTGTTATCCAAATAGAAGAAGTTATACCGGAAATAGTAAGTAATGAGCTTAACAAAAAGAAAGAGAAACATTTTGTGAAGTAGTTGAAGACGCAAATATAACAGCTACTAAACATCACAATTAAGTTGTTATATATATATATATATATATATGTGTGTGTATTTTTATTGTAATTATAAGTTGATTATGATGATCCATTCTATCCTCTGTAATTTCAAGAATTAATTCAAGGTCTGATTTCTAAGGTCACAACAATACCTATGTATTTCACACAAGGTTAGACTGTTTACACTTACGAGTATAAAAATCATTGAGAAACAATGAATTATAGAATATGTGTGAAATGTGAAACAAATTTCTATTGGATTTTGCAAGAGATTATTGAAGTAGTGAAGATAAAATGTGTCATATTCAAATGTGACTAGTTCGACCCTGTCATCAATAGAAGTGTTTGGTATAACAAGTTTGTAGTTGTGGATATCAATGATGCACAGAGGTACAACAAATTTAACCCTTCGTATTGGCATCTCAAGCAGAGCAAATTTGTTTTATTCCATATCTAAAGATTAAAAAATTGGAATACCATAGTTAGCCACTATAAAAATTAAGCCTCGGGAACGTATAATCGGTGATGAAGAAACATCTTTGCAAGAAGATTTCATAAATAAAGTGGATGTACCTGAACAACCTACAAAAGAAATTTTACTTGTGATCCACAAAACCGTGAATATGAAGATATTTCCAGGCAATATGATGGATGAAGGCAATGAAGATGAATTTGAAGAAAGTGTTGATTGCAGTAATGACCCGAGTGATGGTTCTGATGACGAGTGAATTTTATTATATCATATTGTTTAATTATATAACAACTTTATATTTAATTGTATTGTAACAACTCTATGTTTTCACTATATTTCTAATTATGTAACAAATCTATGTTAAAAATAAAATTTCATGTTATAAAAAGAAACGCAATGTTGTATTAAATGTTTAGAGGTTAGAAAAGTATATAACTTATGAAATCAGAGTTTAGGAGTTTAGAGATCTGCTTTTAGGGTATAAAACATATTCTTTGTAACTGAGTCGTTAAAAATATATGGATTGTCCTTAATTTGTCGTAATAAAAAAACATAGATCGTCTCTAATTCGTCATAATAGAAAAACACGGATCGTCTCTAATTCGTCGTAACTAAAAACACGGGTCATCCCTAATTTGTCGTAATAGGAAGATACGGGTTGTCTTTAATTCGTCATAATAGGAAAATACAAGTTGTCTCTAATTCGTCGTAACACAAAAACATGGGTCATCCTTAATTCATCTTGATAGGAAAATGTGGGCTGTCTATAATTCTTCATAACACAAAAACACAGGTTATCCCTAGTTTGTCGTAACATTACGACTATGTTACAACGAATCATAAATCCCTATATAAACTTGAGTCCATCAATTAGATTTCATTTGCTCATTTGTCTCAAACCATCCTCTCTCTCTAAGGTATGTGTGTTTTCAAAAAAAAAATAGTTTAGTTTAGGAGATTAGTTAGATATAAAATTAGTTTAAGAATGAAATTAGATTATATATGAAATTATTTTAGGAATGAAATTAGATTAAATAAATTAAAATTATAACTATTTTATTAGATTAGAATGGTTTTATATCACTCATTTAAATTTTGGATATTACAATATTTATATATTAGATTTTTAATTTAAATTTTCTAAATTTTCAATTTTATAAATTACATTTTTATAAATTTTCATTTTTTTCTTCAAAATTACGAGTTGATATTACAATGAGTTAACGTCGATAGTTGGTGTTAACTTTTCGTAATATTCACGACCATGTAACATCATCTTAATGACAAAAAATACAACAAATGTACGATGAAAGTTTTAGACGTAATGTTACGTCTGATTTACGATGAAATTATTTACGACAAAAGAACGACAAATCATTTTCGCCGTAATATTTGCGATGAATTCACAAATAATTGTCTGTTACGACGAACGATTAACGACAAATTACATTTTGTCGTTAATTCATCATGATTAGCGATGAACTAACGATCAAAACTGTAGTCGTTAAATGCATATTTTCTTGTAGTGAAGAGGCTTTGCCGAATATTCTTTGCTTCCATAATGTTGTCGTATATATCTTTTGTGTTGCATAATCATTTTTGGTATGTATAATTATCATACTTTTTTCATGCTCCATCAGCATAACACTATCTTCTATCTTTTATCTTCTAGCTTGGTTGATTGGTAAAGTTTATTTCAGAAACTTAAGAGTTTTAGAATTGTGTCTCTGCCACAAACCTCTTTCTATTTTTACAGTAGGATCTTTTCTAGATTTTCATTTTTTGTTTCTATAAAATTTATTATTTTTATTTTTCCAGATACTATATTGTCCAAGAAAAACAACTTTTTCTGTTTTCCAATATTTTATTTCCAATGCAAATTTTATTAGCTTTTATATTATATTAGGGTTGGTCTGTGTTTCGTGCGAAATATTATATAAGTTAATTGATTGTGTTGATATTTGTTTTTATTTTTAAGAGTTAAGCTATACATTTTGTGTTACTCATTATCCTCTAGAATCTTTGTTTATATAAGATAATAATGGTTTTTGCCGCACTTCGCGTGCAAGATATTTATTAGTTTTATCATAAATATTCATTATTATATTAATCCATCTGTTTCATAATAAGTATTGAGAGAGAGAGAGAGAGAGAGAG